>JABVXS010000293.1:0-39675 GCA_013365335.1 Madathamugadia hiepei
TAGCTCTAATGGAATGTTATCACACCCTGAAGCCTTATTTTTGGATATCAGATTGATAGCTGCTAGAACTTCGCTCTCCATTATATCAGGTTCTGAATCCATGTTGGAAGGAACAAAATCACTCTCTTCTCTTGCAGTTGACTTGTTCCCGTACATCTGCTCTGCATGTTCCTTCCATCGTCCTTCAATTTGTTCAGGCTCAGTTAACTTCTTTTCATTCGCATCCTTCAGCATACCTATTCTGGGATGAAGCTTTCGCCTAATTTCTTTGATGTTCATGTAAGAAAATAAACTTTTAGCACTCTTGAATTTCATTTCATCAGTACTATTGAGACCGCAATGCGAAAAGGAACAATTTTCTTTTGAATTTTAAAAAGTGAATAAAGCACATAATAACATTTGAATTTAGATAAACAATACAAATGACGAAGGGTATAAACCAATGCAAGATTCGAACACATGAATATTACAGAATTCAACATGCAGTTACACCTGCGTTACCAATTGCCAAGAAATGAAGGAAAAGCTTTCTAATTTTTTTTGCATTGGTATATAATTTTTAAATGACCAAAGAAATTTGAAATGAGGAAGGGACTGAAAATAATTTGGTCGAAAATTCTGTAAATTTTTTGTACTAATTCTGATTTCACTGCAAATATATTACAGTAAATGAAGACCTCCTTCACCACCGCGTAATAATAATAGAAATGTTGACAATGAATCTCATAAAAAGAACCGCTT
The DNA here is from genome assembly GCA_013365335.1 of Madathamugadia hiepei. Classification (NCBI taxonomy): domain Eukaryota; kingdom Metazoa; phylum Nematoda; class Chromadorea; order Rhabditida; family Onchocercidae; genus Madathamugadia; species Madathamugadia hiepei. Next base: position 742 of record JABVXS010000293.1, read on the forward strand.
GGAAATGACTTAAAGACTGCGAATCTAGAAAAAATACATGATCAATTATAAACCAAGTGGGTTTTCAACAGCAATTCGAAGTTCTGAAATAATGGAAATTAAAAAAAAAAACAGTTAATTGAAATAAAATTAATTATTTACCAAAGAATTATACCACACATCCTCAAAGCACTTTTTGAAAAGTAACTTGAAAAAATCAATAGTTGTTTTCGAATATTGTAATTTATCACCGTCTAAATGTTTTTAGTTACCAGTTTCATTTTTCAACACGATGCCTAAAAGCTTCATGCGTATTTTAACTCTATCAAAATAGTTCTCCACGAGACGATAGCACTCTAATATTAAAAATTTCTCAAAATACTGATTACCACTCTCAAACTCCATAGCTCTTGTCCAACAATCCTTATCAACGATTTTTTCGCCCTTTAGCGACGTTAGCAACCTGAAACAGAATAAAATTAACACAGTTACAAGGTAACTGCTTCAGCAAAGAAAACTTATCCTTACCTAATACAGCAAAGTATAATGAAAAGCTAGCCAACAGTTATTGTTTTGTCCATTCAAACTAACAAACACTGAACTGAAAAAATCCCTCATAAACATAGAAGCTTACAAATAACCTATATCAGAAACAAAAACTAACTTGGAAATAATTAACTGCCGGTGTAGCCTGGCCGAGTTATGATCAGCATTCCTACATTTGATCTGCATACTCAAAAAGTTTTCGACTGCCATCTGAAATTTCAAATATATCGCATGATATTTTATTTCCGTCAAATTTTTGAGCAACAACTTCTGATAAATTATAAGTTGAAAGGACTTACTTCTTCCACAGATTTACAAATGTTCACGTCCAAAAAACTTTTGGAACAACACAAAAGTGCATGCCGACAAAGATTAAGTTCATTCTCACGCTTCACAGCATACTGTTGAATGAAGTTTATATCTTTACGGCACGATCTGGGCAGAACAATCGCAAAATCATTCTAAGGATAAATGAAGCTACAATTAAGAAAAAAAAAATCCCAAAAAAGAAAAATGTCCAGAATTACAGAAAATTCTGGAAAATTTTAATTCACTGCTTATCGACAACACATGAAATTCAGCTGTCTTTTTAAAAATATAGTGATCCAGATATATTGATATGATGACTCACGTAGATTCGCAATAATAAATGTAAGGAAAAAGTACCTGACCAAAGAAACTTTTTTCTCCACTTAAAACAAGCACCTTAATGCTTGACTCTATTTCAATCTTTTGATATGGATAAATGAATGGTATCTTCCAATTAGACAAAAAATTTTTGATCAAACTGCAGTTCTCGCGTGCTGTAAAGAAACTAGATGTTCATAACGGCCATACATCTACTGAAACATAACTGTCCAAGTTCTAAGGTTGATAGTGGTGATGTAAAATATATTTTTCTTAACACTTTCTCAACTCTGCACCAGAGAGTAATCAGAGAAGTAATACACACTTTATAAAATATAAAGTGAAACTGATGGGAAAAATATGATTGAAATAAAATAGAAAAAAATTTTGATTAAAAAGCACCTTTATTAGTACGCAATAAATTTCCTGGCGATAATTTAGTTTCATCGATAATGATTAAGGAATTTTCTGATACCTGCAGCAAGCCCTGCTCGAAACCACTTTGCGGTCTCTCATATGATGCCCAAGCCTCTTCCATTGTTTTCTGCGTCACCTCGACGACATGGACCTGCAATTCGCCGCCATTCAACGGTTCGGAAATTTTTTACAACCGATTTTTAGACAATATTTGCTGATTGTTACAAACAGAAAGGAAAGATTCTCACGCGGTAACAGTTTTTTCGTCCTGAAGCTCGGTTCATCAATATCTAAGCACCGTTTGATAAAAAAATACCATAAAATCCAAAAAATTCGTCACTTTGTGGTGCTCTAATAAGACTTAAAAGATGCACTTGAAGGTACTTGAAAGACAGCCAAAATTAAAAACTGGAAGAAATATACGTGTTTACTACTCATAAGAAGTGCTCGTATGAGTAACCAGAAAAGGAATGAGCAAGCATACTTTTGGCACGAAAAGTTTGATCATCTCAACTATAAGTTTGCTGTCGTATACTCTTTTTATCGTGAACGGAAAGGTATATACCAATGAGCTAGACAGTCCCCAGTCTCTGAAATCGAGCTCACATAATGAGTCTAATACTTCATGCAGCTTTTTTTTTCATCATGCCAAAACGAATTTGACGGAATAACTCACCTCGGAACGAACAAGTGACAGGCCAAAGACTTCGCAACATCCTTACTTCCAAAGAGCTCTTCGAAAGCAAAAATTAAGGATTCAAATCCCAGCATTTCCCTACACTTCAACACCTATAACATCTTTTACGAAAAAACTGAAATGATTTCGGTGCATCAGCACGCATTTTTGAAAAACCCCGAGTAAATCGGAAGTGAAAACAGGTAAGTAGTTGAAGTGAAAGAAAAACAAATGATTAATGTGAAGTTCACAGTGTTAAGAGTAAATCTAAAATTTTCCCTGTGGAACTACAAAAAATAAAATAAAATTATTTGTCTTTTGGAGTTGAACTTTTGCAAATCTGGCTAAAACCACACGTGTAATCAATATGAAAATTGCATTCTATACCAAATTGAATACAAACTGTAATCCGAAATCTGACTTAAAAAACACCTCCGGATGAGCCGATGAAACAATATTGTGGTGTTCTAATGGTTCGTAGTGAATAACATGTAATGACTTCATGCTTCGCTGACTTCTTGTATTTAGACCATCACAATCTTCCCTGTATGAAAGCCGGTAGACATTTTATCACTAGCAATGAAATCGGGATACTGCATGTAAACTTCCTTAGGTGCTGGTAGGCAATAAGCCACCATAAAACTATTGCAAATTTCTGTTATCCGAATCTTTGCAACATATTAAAAATATCGCAAATTTGAACTAATATAGACTGAAAAACTTACTCGACTCTCATTTCTAAATCGAGAATGCCATACAAATCTAATACGACATTTGGTTTGAAATTTTCAGTCTCTTCGCCGTAAAACTGAAAAGATGAATTAGTCCAAAATTTTTACAAAATCGTATCAGATTTCTTCTCTAAATAAGCTAATCATACATTTGCAGCTTAAAAAAAAACCACTTAATAAACCTAAATAAGAGAAATTATTATTCATTAAGTGAAGCTGACTTTTAGATGATGAGAAGGTATTTACCAGAGCATAAGTCCTCGATCCTTCATTTTTGGAAAACATCTCAGCCAATTTCTCCCGGTTTTTTTCTAAAAGTTTCAGCCATTACCATATTCCAAAAACGATGCATTCTTTTACAAATATTCTTTTTAAAATTATAGAAATCAAATTCAAACGTAAGTTATTCATGCATAAATTTTACGCTAGAGATGCTCAAAAGAATTATGACAAAGAAAGTCAAAACAATAAGGTCAATACGGTGATTGAGAAAAAAAATAATCCATGTTGAGTTGAGTAACAACTGAAAATGTTAAATTGTAAATTTTGTGGAAAAAAATTTTTTTATTTCAAATGTGTAAAATATTAACCGCAAAAAGTCTCCAAATACCAATCTGCCATTCCTCTTTCCAGCACTAGAATATAAGCGTTTCGGCGAGTTATGCCTTTTGTTTCCTCAATACTCTACAATTAGACACATCAAATCTTCAAAAACAGTCAGTGAATAAAAAAATTAGAAACTTTTCAAAGATAAAACAAAATCCAAATTAGAACATTTAAAATGATAAAAATTAAATTCAAATCTAAGTTTTGCAAAAAAAAAACAGTAATTTCAGAAAAGCCAGAAATAAATCGGACTAAACAACTGATTCGATTCCTCAAAATTCCACACATTGTACGAGCGTCACCATTCACTTCCTTCGTGATTACTGCATTCAGTGAGAATAATGGTTCCATTCCATTTAGAATCATTCCACGCATCCTAACCAAATCACCATGCTTCACGCTATCCGAATGAAGAAATGGCCAATTCTAATAAAATTTTATGGATAAATGAAAAACTCCAACTCCTATATTATAATTTCATTATAATAAATCCAGTTTTATTATAATATATTCATGTCATTTGAACCCAACCTCAATCACCGCCTAATCCAGAGCCCACATCTGAGAATTCCAACAGCTTGGATGATTTATATTCTTTATAATAATACGTTTTCCAAAACCGCATCAAAGACTATTGGAAAATATATAATATTAACATGACAGTGATGGGCAATATTAAAAATTTTATGACACTATTCTTTACTACTCTTTTCAACAATTTTTACCTTGAATTCACTCTTATATTTATCCGTTAGTCTTGCAACCAACTTGCATGGATCATCCGAGTATTCTTCGACATTTTCTGCAACGATCACTTGCTATTATTCCAAATTAAATTTTAACAAAGCAATAATTGCAATATTAAAAAAAAATATTGATCACATTTTCCCGACTTTTTCCAACAAGATTTTAAACAAAACAAGAAAGAATTAAAAAAATTTATGTAATAATGACCACTGAATTTCACGGCAAGAATTGCTAGAATTAAAGAGTTCAAAAGCAGTTTGTAATATTTTATGTGATAACAAAAGGAAAGGAAGGAGAAAGAGAGAGGTATAGCAAAAGAAAATATAGAAATTGGAAGAACATGAATGAGAAATTAATCAGAACCAAAAAAAATTTTGTCCACATCACTGTATATAGTTTCCAGATAACCATTTAGTGACTCTCCCGCAGGAACCGTAAAGTTTTCACCCGACACTTGGACATAGGCGACGATCAAATTTTGGTTTTCATTTTCATCACCCATTTTCGGCAAGCAACTCTATAAAATCATAAAATTATTGCAATTGAGTCGTTGAAATTTCATCAGATTACTCAAATTTTCATCACCCATTTTCGGCAAGCAACTCTATAAAATCATAAAATTATTGCAATTGAGTCGTTGAAATTTCATCAGATTACTCAAATAATGAAAATAAAAAATTGGTAAACAATAACACGATAACTGCACCAATTCTATTGCTATCATCTCATTTGATGACAAGAATTTCAAACATTACCAAACATTCCAATATAGAGTCCGATATCAACAAATCAAAATCCAAGTTCATCAGATCTCAAGATCTGCCGAAAGTACAAATGAAGCTAGGTGATAAGGTCATCGAAAAATTCGAATTCACTGCGAGATCCTTTTTTTTTTTTTAATTCACTGCGAGATCCTTTTTTTTTTTAATTCACTGCGAGATCCTTATTCTCCACTGCTAGCACCGTCAAAGTATAAATATCACAATTTTTTTCCAGATCAATGCCATTCTTACCAGTATTTTACAGCAGTTAAATAAAATGCCAGAGTTTTGTCACAAACCCTCTAGCTTACGTCTGCTAGGTTTTGATTTTTTTTTGGACAAACCAGAGATCTCTTTTTTCCGACTGAGTGGAAACATTTTCGGAAACTTTCCTCTCAGCGTGAGGTAAATCAACATAATCGAGAAAAGTTCAACAACTTTTCTGTGTTTTAAATCAGTAAGAGTATTTGATAAGTCTAATTCCTTGCATGGAACATTGCTTTCCAGTGAACGACAAATATCATCACCCTCGCACCGCTGTACTCCTCCACCTACCATTATCGATTTTCCCAGAATAGTATTCGATCGATTGGATTGGAAAAAATTTGAAACTTTAATTTTTCCACTTCTTCACAAGAATCTGACGTCAATGACAGCTCTATTCCTTGCGTTTTGCGACGTTTGTTTCTTTTTCGAGTGCAATTGCGTTTGCAGTGTTATTCCAATTACTTTTTTTGCTTCATTTGTTGTAATTTTAATTACTCTAAAACAATAACTAATACGATTCATACATATACATGTAAAATTATTTATAGTTTTAGTTTTAGTTCTGAATTTGTTGATGTGAAATTCTACTTTATATCTAATGGCTGAATCAATGAATCCTTTAATTTTGTTTGGCTTTGTTATAATTGTACCTGTTAAGTATACATTCATGCAGGTACAGATATAACAAACACATTCGTACGTATTGCAGATGCAACATTTGCCGATGCAGATGCAACGTTTGCGGATATATAAGTATCAAGAAAGTAGTGTGAATGAAATAGTAACCAATGTGTTCATCACCTTCCTGTCATTTTTCACAATACAATTTGGTTCATTAAAATTATTCTTTGATTTCGAAATGTTCAATTCTGTTGTAACACGAAATTTCTTGAAATGCAACATTTTCTTTTTTTTTGGGTCATCGAACGCAATATTTGTCATTTAACTGTGGTGTACGTGCGCTTAATTTTTATTATTTTATTATTTCCGATTTAGGAACGGAAGATATCGTTTCATTTTCATTTTCTGTTGGTAGCATATCAGCAGTGATACGGTAAGATGTCAGTCTCAGTTTTAAATTTATTACTCTTTAGTGAAATATGCTAAGAAAGCATTATATTATTTTAGTGCATTATTATAGTGCACATTTTGTTATGAGTTAACGAAAATAGCTGGTTTTTTGACTGATATTTAGAGATTATTGTTTTTCTTTTTACTATTTATGTATTCTCTTGGTAGGATTTAAGCAGGAAGGAAATTACGGCTTCAGATATTTCTTAACACTTCTTTTTCGTTTGTCAGTTTTATGCAAATAATTTCCTGGAAGAATACGAATTTCAGGACGTTCCTAGTCGCAAATTAACAAGCGTACATTGCTACACATTTCATGTCCGATCTTCACGATCTGACTAAAACTTGGGGGGACATAGATTCGGCAATTCGTCGGATTGCATCACGTTGTGAAGCTTACAGAGATCCTACCGATCGAGTGTTTTCTGAAGCAACCGAAGCTGGAAAACTAATTGAAATTAAAGAATCGTTTGAGGAAGAAGCGTTGCAATTTCGTTTAGCTGTTATTCGGCAACGTTTGAAACAAGAAAAACGTGATAGCTGGCTTCGTCCAAGTGCTTACTATTATATGGGTTTGGTGAAACACTGAAGTTAATTGAACTTATAAAGTTGCTCATCCTGTTTGGTAGAGAATGCATTGTTTTGTAACAGTTGGAAGCACGGAGTTTGATGCATTAATAAATGCGGTAGTTGAACGGAAATGTTTGGAATCTTTGAATCGGATTGGTATTACGGAAATGCTCATGCAAATAGGTAGAGGAAAGGTAGAGCTTGAGGAAGGTAACTTTTATGGTGTAAATATCAGTTACTATCGTTACAAAGATGACATCATACGAGACATCATTGGAACAGATTTGATAATTGGACATGCTGGTGCCGGGACATGTCTTGAAGTGCTCCGACGCAAGAAACCATTTGTAGTAGTGGTAAATGAAGAATTAATGTCTAATCATCAGTGGGAACTTGCTGAACGCTTGCATGCATTAGGCTATATTTTACGCACTACAGTAAATGATTTAGCAGAAACCATCAGGTCGCCTGATATTTTTAAGAGCAAATCATTTTTAGGGCCTGATTATTCGGCTCTAGCAAATACTATTCTCCGGCATATGGGTATTGATGATGCGTGATTATGTTTCTTTTTTTCACATTTTTCCACATTTATATTATCATTTATCGTAGAACGATGTATGTTTGAAGATTGTCAATTTTATGTATTGCTAATTTTTCTCTCTTTTGTTTAGCTACATTTTAACTTTTGCAACATGATTTTTTCAGGTAATAGTATGATAAATGAAGTAATAACTCTTAAGCAATATGTTTTATCACGATTTTAAAGTTGTGAATAAATGCTCTATCTATCCATTTTTAGCAGTTTGCACTGTAACTTGCTATATATAATGTCATGTGCTTTTGCTTTAGCTTAAAATGTTTTATCACTTTAATTCGTACGTTTGACTGAATTTGCGCATTGTTTTGCACAATGTTTCGCAAATAATGAAATAAAATTATAGAAAATTTTGGATGGTTCATATATTGTTTCACGAAAATGTCACTGTTTACTTCACTGATACAAATAGCCAAACGACTAGTAAAAGGTTTGATTTTTGTTTAATTGCTTTACCTTTTTCATAAGCTAAATACTATTAATACTGAAAACGAAGAACTGTTCAATTCACTGAGAATTGATGCGACTCGAGTTTGGCAAAACTACTGGTTTTTATCTGTCTCAATAGGGCTGTTAAAAAAAAAATCATTAAAGATGGCTAGTGCACATATCTTTTATGAATTTTTCGGCTCGATACGGCACCATCATTATGTTAACGAGAATATGATTTTCAGATGAAGTTCATCAAAGTGTTTCAGATTTTAAATATTTATTTGAATTTTTTTTTAACAAGCATCTCAGCTATAAAGTGGTTTATTTATGTCGACTTTACGTATTGGTTAATAACCATTCAGCTTGAGCATTTCTGTTTTATCAAGTTTTTCCTAATTTTCTTTTTCTTTTAGTAGCATAATTTTGAATTTGAAAATAGAAGAACGACAAAGTCGAGCGGAAAAGGTTAGAATGTTTTTGGTTTTTGGGTAGTAATCATTCTGAGATGGATCTCTAGAAGCGAAATATTCTTTCATTTGGTGCTGTGAGACATGCCTTTTTCTTAGTTCAGATTAACGGAAAGGAGAACGGATGAATGTATTGAGATGTCTTTGGTCATATATTCATATTAATTATGCTTTAATTACTTGTTTTTATTTAGGAATTCATATTTTGCATTTCACGAGACGATGATCCTTTATTTCTGTATACACTGTCACTTCGACGATCTGAGTATGAATTGCTGAAACGGGAACAAGAATTAGATGTCGAATTTGACGCATTTCCCAAGAAAATAGTCGATTTTATTAATTATTTGGATAGTGGTTGCGGATCGCATCTCCGTGGAGGCCTTTACGATGATAATAATTTGTTTAGGTATACCATTCAGCTTTGTTTCGTTAGTTACAATGAAATACGTTATCTTTCATATAACGCCACAATTAATGAAATGATGGATATTTACAAGCCGTGATAATTACTGGTATTCATATGAAAACCATAGGAAAACTTAAACCAGAATATTGAAACATCTTAGCGAAAAGATTTAACTGTTGCTCTCAAAAGTTATGGTTCATTGGCCTTTATTCAGGAAAACTGAAGTACTGAATGGTATTTTGACACTTTTATTAAAAATAAAGTGCTTAAGACATCTAAGAAAGTTCTTGCGATGGTTTGAATTGGAACAAAAACCTGATTTTGTGGCTTCACTTTCTTAATATGGTTTTTACGAATTTAAAGAGAAAGCTTTATTGGGATTTTTCCCAAATTCGAAATATTTTTTTTTCAGATTTGATTTGGTCGGGAAAATGGGTTTTAAATGGGTCACAGTTCTCTCTTTACCTCTTCGACGAGTAGTTGATAAAGCTTTAATAACACACCTTGTTGGAAGAATGAAAAAATGTGAAGTAAGCACTGATTTGTTTTGCATTTGAAAGACTTTTTTGTCGTCATGTGTCATCATTACTCAGTTTTCAGGACCACTTAAAAGAACTGGATGCACTGCGTGATTTGTTATTATCAGAACAAACGGTGTGTTAATAATTCAAATCTTCAGAAACTTGTTTCGATTATGAAACGTTTCTTGCTAAAATTTTGCGAATTCCTTGTTTTCTGTTTCTGGATCATAAATAGGAACTAGCAACCTGTATCATTTTTTGGATCTTTTTTTGTCAGCTTGTTCCTTCTACTCTTTTCGATGAGGTTTGGTGGTGACCGATACTGTGTTACGTTGTCGAAACTCTTTTAAATAGTACACCGTTGCACTGCAACAAAGGCTAGCTTTTTAAGTAATGTTCGTATATTCTCAGGAAAACAAAAGTTTGCGAAATTTACTGACTGCAAAAGAAAATATGCATTTGGATTTACTACAGAAATGGGAAGAAGAGCGTAATGAAGTAATTATTTCATTTTTTTGCTGTAAGAAAGAATCATATAGTTGGATTTCTACGAAGTTATGTGGATGAAAATACATGATTACAGATATGAATCGATTTTTTTCGTTTAAAGTTTTTTCAATTTTGGTTAATTTTACTTATTATAATTTTGTTCTCTCGTTTAATCACATTTTAATATTGTTTAGCTTATTGAAAGCAGACATAAACTTGAAGAACTGAACGAAGAACTTGATGCTGACAAGCAGGTATCGGCTTCTCATTTGTGAGCCGTTTCCGCTGTATTTTCACCATCATGATTACTATATTTTTTCCTGTCTACAGCAGATTCTTTGCTTTAATCAACGTTACAATTCATCCGGGGCTAATTTACATGGTTTTTAGATGCTAACGCAAGAAGTGGGCACTTTAACAGGAGAAATAGTCGATTTTCGGGATCGGATTGATGATTTGATTGAACAATTAAAACAGTCGGAAGACAGAATGCATGTTCTAACGGAGGAACTCGATGCATCTGTATGTTGGCTTCACTTGCTTTACTGTTAGCATGATGTACGTAAGAACACTTACTGTAGATAGTGCTGCAATTTTTCAGAGTGTGATTTTCATGAAGTACAAAAGCAGAGTGGAAAAAAAATTTCTAGGACTTCATCCTTTTAATTTTGTCTGCACGGAGTGGAGTAGTTATTAGTTTTAGAAATATGTCCCATTCAACTTGAATTTGATTGTAGAGCACATTTGTTTATCAGAATTAATCTACTTGTAGATGAAAGCAATATCTCCGAAGAATAGGTTTTAGTTTGGAACATATATTTCTGATAGTGATTGAATATATGTTAATGAATTTTTGTTAAGGTTATCAATTTTGCGAATAATTTCCATTCAGGAGAATCAGTTACATGATTTGGAACAAAGAAAAGAAGAATTGCAGCAGGAACTGAATGACAGAGATGAAGAAACACATAGCCGTGTACTGCAGATATGTGATCTAAAGGACACAATAGATGATGTTAACAGAGAGAATAAAGAATTACGCAAGAAATTGCAATTTGTTAATGAAGAAATTGATCGTTGGAAAAGTGAGCATCATAAAGCTGTGAAGATTATAAAAAAATTATATAGTGTAAGTTTTTTATCTTTCATAATGTGCTTCTTTACCAGAGGAATCATTTTTGTGCTCGCCTGACTTTGATTTTTTTTGCAGCACTACTTTTTAGTGTGTAATTTAAAACAAAGATAAAATATTTAGGTGCTATTTTTGAAATTTTCTCGCAAAAAGCAGTTGTCTCTGGTAAAGAAATAATTGAATTAACGTAGTTAATATCTTCGTGAAATATCTGCGTGAGCAGATTATTTCACGTTTTTTTACAAAATGAGACTTCCACACACAAACACACACACACATACACACACACACATACACACACACACACATACATACCGACACAGGCACATGAACAGACAAATAATTTCAATTTATTCAGATGTCTTAAACCAACTGAATTATAATCTAAAATTATTTATGTTCATTAATACCTCTAACCTTTTAGAAACAACTCTGCTACTATAGCGAATAAACAGCTAATCCATTCCCTAATTAGGATAAGTCGGAATCATCTTATTATTAATATTTAATCGATTATAAAGTAATATTTAATAATGGAATATCTCAAATACAATTCAAACTATCCTAATTATTGATTAATGATTAATCTAAGAATGAAATATCTTCATCAATATAATCTGACAATGTTGATTAGTCTCCAATATATCCTAATTATTGACTAGTAATAAATATAATTACAAGGTTTCTCTTTTTTTTCGATTTAGCGTTTGTCCCGTTTGGTTGCAGGGTCCGCTTCTGTGGAGCATTGTCTTCATAGTCCGGCTCCTTAGATGTAAGTTGTTGTTCTTAGAGCGATCAAGCGATTTTTATTGTACTTCTAGCCCATTTCATCCAGGTGGCGTAGAATTCTTCTTTCTTACGACCATTATCGGAGATTGTTGAGCCAAAGTATTTGAAACTATTGCATCTCGTTCTTCATGCGACTATCGTTGCCATACCGACCCGTCGCAAAGGTCTGTCGTCGGGGATAACATATCTGGGGGTTGAACCCTTCCATGTGTATCAATCTCGTATGTGTATTTTTCCATTCGGATTACCCACTGGACTATTATAAGATTTCTCATATACAATTCAAACTATCCAAATTATTGTTAGATTAATAATTCAATGAATCAGATCTATTCCACCATTAGAATGTGAAATATCTTCATTCTAAGTGCTTGACAATCTGATAATCTTGACACTTCCCGATAGATTCTAGTGTTCCACAATAATAACGAAAAAGATTTGTCTCAATTCTGCTTCAATCATAACATTGCGACTTACGGTAATGTATCTGGGAAATCTGGGAATCTACCCTCCTTACGTGTGATTTACTGCTTCATTTACCTTACCTTTTACCTTCTCCATAATTGGAAAAACTTGATGATTGCGCCAACCGCTCCATGCATTTTACAATTTCCAATTCTTTTTTAAAAAATTTGGATTATTCGACGGCAGGATTGTCAATAGACTGACTACTTGATGACCAAAAGCTTATTTCAGTTCACTTCTATGATATCACAAAAATACCAAAAACACAACACATTCTCCCAGATGACTTGACATTTTAATAAATTATTTACACTTCGGTTTCCTCCTATAAGACATGTTACCTACTTCAGTTGGTTAAAAAAAAATTAAAACCTATTCATTTGCAAAGTCTACAAATGACAAATTTTTGCAGCGGAACAATTGGTTGTCATAAAGCGACAGTGATCTTTGCTTAGCAAAACTTTAAAAATCAATCATATAGATTTAAATTAATGGAACGACTGGAAAGTCATGACCTGTTCTTCAGATAAACCAGATTTTTCTCTGACAAAGTTGATGAAAGCGTTGATATTGGATGTTTGATTAGCTTTATCTTTTGCGGCATCTCCTTCATAGATCGTTTCAATGGTACCCGGTTGAAGGCGATTCACTAATTTTGCCAGCAATGATCCATCTCGTAGAAATGATAAAAATTGATTCTTTGTTACCGAATCATTTTTACCGGGTAAAACTTGTCGTTTATCGTCTTCTTCAATGGCCAACTTTTGAACCCAATCTAACAATCGATAATTTACCTGAAAAAACCTCAGATGTCTCCTTTCAACTAGCAAAATGCCTGTATAATATCGTATTGTTCAGAGCACGAAATAAGGTCAGTTAATTAAATTTGATTAAATGATCATCATCGAGGTATCTTCATAATCCTCTCGTCGTCTTACTTTTCATGAGACAAAACTTTGTAAATTCTGATAACTTAAAAATTCAGTACGGTAAATATCAATAGCAATTTAAATACACCGATCAATTCACGAAGATGAAATTCTCCAATGAAAAGACTGTTTTGGTACCTTGTGAACGGCACCGGGAATTAGTGAATTCACCCAACCGATCGGGTCTTCACGTGGATCCTTCCGTTGTTCCGCTTCCTTTTCCTTCGTTACAGCTTCCTTCACTTCCACCGCATCTGCATCTTTCACATCAGCATCAACAGCAGGTATATCTTCATCACCGTTGCCTACTCCAGATAATTTATTTTCCGTCACTGGCGAATTCATGTCTTGAGGCTGTAATAGACAAATCTGATGATTACACCTTAATTACATGTGAAACACAGCAGTACGGTAGCAGAAATTTGAAGAAAATAAATTCAACAGCTTCTACGAGAAATTACTTTTACCAATCTTTCCCATAGACTATCTTCAACACCGATGGGATCATTACTTCCCAATTCTCAGTTCAAATTTGGCAGCAAGGAAATGGAAAAAAAAAACGATAAAACAATGATGAATCTTCCCGCATTTTAAGTGTGGGAATTTTCAGCCACTAATCCGACAATATCCGGCTAACCGATTTATTATAGGTCTGATATGAAAAGGAATGATTTAAGCTGAAGGTATATTGAAGTTATAAACTGCACTATTACAGATGAACAACAATTGAGGTACTTCAATAATTCGCTTTTCTCAACTTATTAATTCTTGGTTGAGTAATTAAGTTTCATAAGCAATGAAAGAAAAGAAAGGAAATACCTCTTTCTTGGTAGTAAATTTTGTTTGAGTTTCAGTCAGTGTAGGATGCTGGAATATTGTAATTAACAAACAATGCCTAATTAGGCTTTTACACCGTTGTAACTACAGTACCTCTGATGCTCTGTATCAAATAAATGTATCCGAATATGCAGGAAAGGATATGGTATGGATCAGTGTTGTTTGCAGTATAGAAATTTTAATATTCTTAAATAATTCTTCCCTGCAAATTTATAAATAATTATTGAATGCCCAAATGAATTAAGACAAAGATGACGGTCTATTCGTATGCAAAGTATTGCTGATGAACAAGTGAGTATTTGTTTAATTTCAAAAGTAGGCGAGAGATGTGGTAGAACAATTTACAAAATGGGATGCGGATCAAAGTGCAGAACGAGTGCTCCTTGGATGATGAGGTCATAAAGTTGTAATAGTAAGCTCCAGTAGACAAACACTACCAATCTCGATATTATGTTTAGTAATTCATTCGGGATCGATGATCCCGGAATGGCTTAATAAACAGTAGGATATCAACTATTACAAGTACTCAGTATATGAAGTGATAGGATTATGACTCTCGAGATGGATAGGATCACAACTCTCGTAACAGACTAAACCTCCGTTCCCGTCCTCTGCGTGACATGAATTCAAAGCTGAAGAGGAAGGACGAATTTTGATGAAATTATGGAAATTTTTTTTAGTGGAAATTTACCCGATGAGAAAAGAATAATATCCATTTTAGGGAGAAATTCATGTTTAATGTATTGTAATCAAAATTAGCGATTTCTACAGTACATTAACATGGTATGATACCAAGTAATCCGAACATCAAATGTAACTTCAGCTTTCACAGTACAAGAAAATGGTAAAATAGTAAGGCACCGAGGAGGGTCGGTGATGACAGAGAGATGATGTGTATGTATCTTTGGTTTGCAATCAAATAATTTCTACTTCATTTCTTAATTCCCATCCACTTAAAATTATAAACAAAGCTGAACTATCAGCAATCATTAGCAGAGAAGCGATTGACAGATGCTCAACTACTCATAGTGCGCCGTTGTGGTAGAAATGCAATGCTGTTGCTAAGTGGAATATTTGAAAACTATAGCGCTGCTACTATTATGCAGACACGATGAGGGACGCCTGACAAGAAATCATTCATTAATGAGTTCACCTGAATGTTGTGCAACCTTATGTTTGCACAACATTCGACAGCGTTACAACAATGCTGAAATAGTACCACAGATGATGTGCATGACCACTTCTCATCATAGAAAAGAGAAATTATATTGATGCAAAAAAGATTTAATTTCATTGAATGCGAAATTTATATCACATTTTATGAAATAACATGGCATTCCAACATTGCCGATCCCTTTGATATATTACCTCAATTCCTTCAATTGTTGACGGCTGAAAATACTTGAAATGAGGTAGACGATCTGTCCTCCAGCTACTTAGGATACTAATCTGTCACTAAGTAATAAAGTAATCCAGGAGATTTACTTCCGCTTTTCTTATCCCTCGAGGAAAAGGATTCAACGGAGAACTTCCTCTTCCAGGAAGATTGACAAACGAGATATCTCGCTAAATGACATCATCCCACACCAAATACAAAACTCGAGAATAATATGAATCAATTATCATGTCAATGAGGATCTTCAGATCATTCGCAAATTTATCAGAACAATTAGAATTATCAAATTCCAAAATAAATGCAAAAATCCCTTCCAATTAATTACTATCCGAACCTGAAATGCTGAATTGCGAAAGTTAAATTTGATCTCTCATCTATAAAGAAACCTAACTGTGAGAAATATTCGTTAAGCTGGAAAATTGATTTAGAAAAAATTTTTAATGTTTCTTGTTTAATTAATGAGAGTAAACCCTACAAGAGTATCGAAATATCCTGAAATTTTGTGGAAAATAACAAAGATTTTAGTAGCTATTTGGAAATACCATCAAATATGTTGCTCATTGATTTTGCAAAATTTTACTTAATGACGTGAAACTTTTTCAGAGTAACTTAAATGTTACCTATCTCCCAGCTCCATTCCACCAGGTACACTTAATTAAGACAATGAATTAATCAAAACGCTAAATTAGCAAACCTATGAGAGATACGATTGATTGATTTCCTCAGATTTTTTCATAGCAAAAATGTAAGATAAGATAGGAAGGTAGTCGACTCGTTTTACACAGCCAATAACTGATAAGCAAACCCAAAGTATTCTACAATGACTCATCTGTAGCGATCGAAAAACTTATAGGCGAGCAATTTACGGTGGGAACGGATATTTCGACACTGCTGAAGGATCATTATCGATCCGACAATTTGATTTTTTTCCTACCCTCAAAAAGCAATGAAAAGCGTCGGAAGTGAAGGCAGGCGAGACATGTCATATCTCGGATGCGTCAAAAATCTACTTTTACATTTTTTTCGTTTCAAATTTTGAAACGAAAACGAGAATTTAGTGGAAAGCATGGAAGTTGAAATGCTCATAGACCATATTTGCAGCGTTATAAACAAATTGCAAAGCAATCATTATCAGTTCCTAAAATAGGAATGAAAGATGGCCGGTTGTTTGATAAGTTTCAAGCGCATCGATAGGAATGATAAATTATTTGAAAGCATCAGGTCTAACAGGTTTCTGGAAAGGAGGGATTTGTACGAATAACATTAAATTAGGATGATGAAAGATGCGAAAGTTAATTAATCGAAGAGAAGAAAGGCTGAAAAAGTTGGTGATATGGGAGATGAGTCATCATCGATGACTTCTGACACCGTCAGTTCGAACAATTGGAAGAGAGGGGGAGGATGAAGAATTGAAGGAGTGATATGGATAAAATTGGTCACCCCACCCTTACCCTTATTCTCGGGTAATTCACATGAAGTAATGATGAAGACATCTTCTGGACAGCTTCCTCCTTCCATTACGAATTATATGGTAATGAAGAGGACTGAGAGAGAGAGAGAGAGAGAGAGAGAGGGGAAGGAGGAACATCTGTACAGCTAAAATCCCATGGGACAACTCTCTCCCACTCATATATGTCACTGATATTGTGGAGAAAATTGAAATGAAATATGGATAGCAGTAAAATGATAATGAAATTTTTGAAAAATATCGTAGAGGAAGGAATGTGGAAATGGGCCGGTTCCTTAGCTAAGTTGGATCGTTGCGGTAGAACAGTGCGGGAAATGAGAATATCAACTTGTACAACATTCGGTCGTAAGTCGAATTTGTTGAAGCAAATGTCCTCTGATGTGTTGTTTCATATAGCTTCATTCATGGCTTGCTATATTATTAGACTGAACTGTCATTGACAAACAGGTAGGTAAAGGTACGATTGTTTACCAACAACATAGTGCGTAATTAGTGAAGAGTCCAATAATACATAGAATGTTTTGATTGAAGGTCAGCTAATTGGAATGAAATGGTAGGAATGGGTTAGAGTAGTGGGTGATAGGTTATAAGGGACCACCGGGTACACCATTATTCCATCCCACTTCTCTACCTGATTCTAGCAAACATTGCTGGTTTAGTCGACAAACGTCGGCTTAATTTAGGAAATAGGTATGCATGATGGTGTTGGTGGTGATGACACAGCCTATCTACACCCACACTTCTCGACACATACCTGAGGGACAATTGCAACTCACAGGGTCTAAGGCAGTGGCTGGAAAAATGAGGATAATTGCACCACAGGAAATTGAACCCAAACGAAACAAGGGACAATCTATTGAAGAATGAAAGCTTCCTCCCCCTGCTCCTCCTCCTCCTCACAACTGTCGTCGTTTTCCACACTGTGAGCGGGGGGATCGGTATTACTGCTACTCCCACTCTCTGTCCAGCTTTGTCGCCCACTTTCCTCCTTCCAGTTTTCCTGCGGGGTCATTTGTCCTTCCACGACTCACTCACTCACTCACTCACTCACTCACTCACAGTCACGACAACTGCAGCAGTTAGAAGAGGGCGAGAGAGTTCATTGTGGAAACGGTAAGGACGATGCTAAAGTAAGCAGACAAATGTGGAAAGGGAAAAGATCGAATTTAAGCTTCGTGGAATGTCCAGCTAAGACTGATGAGGAAATCAGTTTGCTTAGCAACAACTCTCATCCGACACCGATCAGTTGAACTAGTTGAAAATGAACTCAGTTCCAATCAATATTTCACCTTTCACCTCACTCTATGCTATATTTGAAGATATCAACTTAGTTCTCAAATGAAATCAATCATTCCTTATGACAGTGCAGATTAATTTATAATGTCAATTAATTATCAGAAATGTTTATTCGTTGTTAATAAGCGAAAGGAATAAACGTTCCTTCAAACATTTGAAGGAATAAATTAATTTACTTCACAAATCCATTTGAAATTCAACCGTGGAAAATGCTGCTAAAACTTTCCAATCAAATTAAACAAAAATATCTTCCCGGTCCATCAATACGTACCGTATCGTAAAATTCCAATACGGTAGTTGCCGTATCGTGAAGTGTGATTCGGTCATCTTATCTTCCACATAATTTGCTGATATTAAATAGTATCATTTGGATGAATATAGTTCGAAATCAATTGATCGTCGAAGAATCGATGGGAAAAACAGGAAGATGACTGTAGCTATGATCATAAGTTATGGCATTGGCATTATGGCATTCAGTAAAGAGCAGATATTTTACAAAACTTGCTGTCGCCAAAATGGCGAAGTTAGAGTCACAAAGATCAAGATGACCCACAATGTCGAAATATAAGACGAGCTCCTGTCAAGGTTACCAGGCGCCACAATGTCAAATCTATGATATAATTCTGCCCGCCAATTGGTCAAGCGTGATGTGTCTCGATCTGATTGGACCACGTCGATGGAATGAATTCTATATAAACCGTCGTCATCGTCACATAGATCAGTGTTTTGCTAGTTCAATTCTGCAATCGACCGACTCTACCGCTCCGACGACGGCTACCTTCTTTTCAAATTACTTTGGACTTATTATTACTACCTGTTCTACTGTATTCGTATTTCTAACGCGTTTGTAGTTTATTATCAGACACGAATGAAGGTTTAATTATCCAAGTTCGAGTTCGAGGTACCCCAGAGAGATCTCCCGCAAACAACTATATCAGCGCTAACCAAACCGCGACATTTTACAACACTTGCCGTTATAACTAGAAATTTTGTCTTTACTGATTCAAAATAACTTTTCAGGCGGAGAAGAAAAGTTCATGAATGCTTGAAGAATTCATTAACTATATGACCGTAATCTCACCAAGCACTACTGTATTCGTTCATCGGATGGCTGATATTTTCTGAATTCCCTTTCTAACTGTAATATTCCACATGTACTGATCGAACTGATTTTTCAAGTGAAGAAAAAGTTCGTAAAAACTTGAAGAGCATTCATTAATAATTTTCAATAATTACCCGGGGGAGGGGGAATCCAAATTAAATCGAAGATACTGTAATTGATTTTATGATTTCAAGTTTTTTAAACGATAATTCAATTACGAATTTTTCGAATCAAAATTTGAAAAACATGAATGATGTAAATTTATGTGACAGTCATCAAGAGTTACGGTAAATAGCTAATGCTGTTAAGACATGAAGAGTTGTTGAGCTTGGAAAATTTTTCGCAACAATTCAGATTTAATTCTTAAGTTTATGAAGTCAAAAAAAAACCATTTTGATTCCAACTGGGATGTTATCTTGCTTTCTCCAAGTGTCTCATAAGAGGGAACTCTTTTTTCAGCAAACTATTTTAAAATTAATGACTTTTTTGTTTGTATGTCTGCACAGATGTAATTGATTGTGGAAATCATGCAATATATGCTTTTTTCTTCCTTCTCCTTCCAAAACCCAGTCGATCTCTCGGGAATCCATGCACTTTTCTTTTTTTTCTGCTAGATTCCTCATCAATGAAGCAATTTGGAGAGATGAAATTGGAAAAAAACGAAATTTTCTTCAAAACTAATCCAATGCTTCTTCACGCACTCACTTCTGCAATGTTCATACTTTTCCGCAAAATCAACGACTAGGCTTTTTCTTCTTGTCAAATAGCTCAACCGATAACAGAAGAAAAATGATTTTTTTCTGAAAAAAAAATGCGACGGAGCGCAGCGGCGATGATGCGGCATGGCGTCATCTCCAGAGCGGGAAGAAGTATATCATTCCTGCTCTTTGAGTTGGGCTTGCTAGTATACAGCTCATTGTTATATATTTTGTGTAATTTATTAAAAAATAAATGAATGAAAAATTATGCGACATCTGCTAATTCATGTATTCATTTTCAAGTACCCATCAAAATGCACGAATTTATCGATTATTTTCCGAATCAGGAAAAATTCATGGATTTCGTTTCCGATTTGAGGAAGAGGAAATTACTAAGAAAAATGATAACTCTGATTGGTTAGAATGTTTTAAAGTAATCTGTCTGGAGGGAACTTCAAACAAACATCAAAAAAATTAATTCTGCACATTTAAGTAATCTGCAAAACTTTTACTGGAAAAAATTTCGGTCTCAATTAAAAAAAACTTATTTACTTGAAACGATTATTATTATTAGTAGTAGATGATCATCATTGGATGTTGCAGGAATTGTGACAAACATTGGTTGACAATGGGCGGCATTTTTTATTCCAAGGAAATGATTAACTTTTAGGTTTGATGGTGTTTTCCATCCTTTCAAGTTTATATTGTCAACTAACGATGGCTTTTTCAAGAGCTTTACTTCAAAAAGGAACAAAGGATTCACTGAAATAACCAACTTCCTTCATCAATGCTTTTCTTACTTTCTTCATAAAAAGCTTCTTAAGCAGTAGTAGTCCGTGAACATTTTGATATCCTTCCATTTAGCCATTACTAGCAACAATTTCAAATCCAAGAATTTTACCAAATGTCCTCTTAGAAGAAAGGAAATTGTATTCCACCATGAAGGATACAATCGATCAACTAAATTCAATTAATTTTTTTTTGCTCGGTTAAAATTTTTTAACTTAATTGTATTCTTTGAATAAAATTAAAGAAAGGAAAAAATATATGAGAAGATTTCACGGGGATTTGCAAATGGCTAGAAAAGTCAAATATCATATAAAGTATAAAACCAAAAAAAGCAAAAGAGAGAGCCAACTGATGAACCAATTGATGCAACTTTGCCGGATTGCAAATACACCTTACCAAATTTAAATTAAATTCGTGAAACTGAATATAAAGTAGAATTTATCAAAATGAATAAGCAATGTCTAATGAAATGAAAAAAAAAAATATTTTTTTTGAAAATATTTCAATCTAAATATTTCTGATCGCAGTAAATGTCAAACGGTCAGAATATGTTGATGAAATCAGATCGAAAATATTTTTACAGCAATGATTTTTTTAAAATGAATTATGAAGTGAAAGAGAAACTTTGTGATTCATTTCGAATTGCGGACAAAAAAAAAACTTTCATTGAAATCAATGATTACTCAGAAACTTTTAGCAGCATAAAACCGGTTCCCCTTCCTCGTGACGATTATTGGGAATAATTGCCAATCCTGTAGCAGCAATTGTCACATTTCAAACTTTTGCAGTTAACAATCATCGTTGTCTTCAACATTTTTCTAAAATTAATGAAAGTTTCATTTCTCTCTACGTCTGAAGTAAATTAACTTCAAATTTCGCTTCCACATTAGCGGTATTTCAAAATTTAGAGAAAATTTTCGAGGGCTGCTGAATTGATTTCATAAACTAGCAATTTGTTGATGACTTTTCATTTGACGACAATGATATTTTACAGTCATCAAGATTACTCATTTCTCCTCTATTAATTTGAAAAATTCAAATTAATTCTACCAGAATTTTTTTCCCTTTGTTGAATAAAGATATTTCAATAATATCAGATAACACAGAATGAACAACAAATAACACGAAATTGAAAGATGAATAATCGTCATTGAAATTTAAAACAAAGCATATCAACCGACATTCTTATTTCTCTGAAAATTTTTTTCCGACAATACACGAAATTAGTTGAGAAAGAATTAATTGTTACGGTATGGAAATACGAAATGAAAAAATTGAAGTCGCAAGATGAAATAGGGAGGAGTAGTTGTGCACTGGAAAAGTATTCATGTTTAGTGAGATTTAATTAAATGTCCACTTTTTCTCAAAACTACTTTCTTAACTTATGAACAAAACTTGGATAATTGTCAATTTATTGAGGGATGCCAATTATCTGAGGGAAAAGTTAATCCCTCCAGATATCACTCTACAAACTAGCAATTCAGAACAGCAGTAAAATTGAAATTATGAAACCAACTGCTAGAAACTTCAAATGGAGGAGAGGGAAGAATAAGAAAGTCGGTTGATATGTTAAAAATTACCATAGCAATAATTCAATTTTCTTCTTCAAGTCAATAAACTTCAATTTTACAATTTTGTGAAATCAAGACATCAATAAAGACGAAGGACAGGAATTTTTTTGTGAAATATTTCAAGACATTAAAAAGTAGAAAACGGTGTGGCTCAAGTTGAAAATATGCAAATAAGATGGAGGACTTTTGTAGTTGAAGGATATTTGTGGATGAATAAAGGAAGTAGAAGATGAAGAAGTATTTCATAGCAATAAATCCAGAAATTCAAGTGCCATGGTGAAGCAGCTAATTAGAGAGCTTAATTGGTGTGAAGTAGCAGGATTAGGAAATACCCTGTCGACTTTCGAGTAGTCGTGCACAAACTGTCAAAGAAGCCAAAGTTGGATCGCCTTGGCTTTTTTGACAAACTTGCTAAGTGCGCATTCAACTGTGTCTTTCAGACAACTTCAGAAGGAAACTATTGTCCTTATTGTTGCAAAAAATTAAACTTCTCACGTGACCTTTGCACTTTACCTGAAGGAGGTGAGGTATTCATCCTTTTAGCTCGACATTTTCCAAAATAATTGATCCGGTAAACTACAAAGCATTCATTTTAGGAGTATTGTCTTGGAATTGATCCTGAATCGGTGATGGAACTGAAGGATAAAACGTATAGGATAATCAGGACAGACTTGGTGATTAAGATAACCTCACACTCAGTGCATGATAAGCAGTGAGTAAGTAGAATGTGCGGTGGAACAGATACTGCTTGGAGAGGGATCGCTATGTTTAAGCTTGGAGCAGAACTGACAAAAAGATTAGCTACGATAAGGAAGCAAATAATCCTTTATCACTCAAACATGTCACTCTGATGGCAGTACAAAGGTCACGAAGAGCAAGCCTATCAGAGAAGCACTTGTAAGCGAGATGAATATGATCCAGAGATGATCATATGGCTGAGCTTGCACTTCAGACTTTTATTTTGGAGAGCTATCGTTCTTCAGTACTAACAAATTTATTTAATCTGTACTACTGAGCTCGTTGAATGAATGGAGAACAATGGCAACGAGCTCAGTAGTGTGGAAAGAAACTTTGGATGTTTGGTACAGATAGCTTAGAAAAGTTTTACATTGATCGGCAATAGTAATTACCTGACCCCTTAATATCATGACCTTACATTTTAATTTTGGATGGAAAACAATATACAATATGCTACATTTCTCAGAACATACCGAAGTTTTACATTGATCTCAGAAATGTGACCGACACAAACATTTATTTACAAAGTTTTTTTGGAAATAGTCCGAAATTCGACTACTTTTTTCACAAATTATTTTGCATTTCATGACACGCACGTGCTCCGTGTATGAGAACTGTTGTTCCTGACGTCTAGACCTATTGCTAATATCCCACGTGCGGTAAACTGTTTCTTTCAAGATGTGGTGACCTTTCTAACAATCTATGCCAATTGTTTTCTCACACTACCTCATTATCTGAAGTCTGAAATTGTCGGAAAATTATTTGTGTTTGACTTAGAAGTAAAGAGATGATTATAAAAAAAGGGGGTGTAAAGGAACTTATTGATATTTGATGAATTGTACTTGTGGTTGGAACCTTGAGACTGGGTTTGCAGTCCGAGAATTAGCAAATACCTTTATTGTCGTAAACTGATAAAATAATACAGCAGACGTTATTAATCAGTAAATAGGTTCTTGGAAGAATCGTGAATAACAGCGTGATGTTAGATGAGCTGTAAGCGTTGTGGATGTGAATGAATGAACTTTTGGGGATAATTGCTTGGCTTATATAGAACAGTATTGCATCATTGTCCCTGATAGTTTCCAAACAAAGGATTTAAATTTTTGAAACAAAGATAGCAAGACATTACATTTTGCAATTAACAAAGATTTACAATTCTTTTTGTAGTTAACAAAGACAATTTTCGTGGCTAACAAAGCTTTACAAAGGCTTACATTAACAGTCTTGAGAGTTCCTCGGACTACCAGGAGATCAAATCAGTCAATCCTCAAAGAAATAAGCCCTGATTGTTCAGTAGAAGGTAAGATAGTGAAGCTGAGGCTCAAATATTTTGGCCACCAAATGAGAAGGGAGCACACACTGGAGAAGACCTTGATATTGGGAAAGATTGAAGGCAAAAGAAGAAGGGGACGTCAGAGGATGAGATGGTTAGACAGTGTCATTGTTGCAATAAACATGAACTTGAGACAACTTCGGAGGACTACGGAAGACAGCAGAGTCTGGCGGAATATGATCTATGGGGTCGCAATGAGTCGGACTCGACTATGCCGTTGAACAACAACAACAACATTACACTTGCAAACAGAAGCTTTGTTGCGCATTTAGAATTTTTCATCAAGAAAGGATTTCGCAATTAGATGATTGACGCATATTATTTTCGTTTTTTACGACAGACATGGACTTTCATTGACTTGAGGTCACCGAATGACTTTTCTCTGGATTTTGAGAGTTTCCCGCTCTTTGTTGCAATGCATCCTTCACAACAGCTTATGTCCCATTATTGCATACATTTTCACAAATTATCGTGCTCATAGAAGTGAAATTACATTTTGCAATAGAGAAGATCACTGAATTGAAGACGAAAATAGAGCAAGGAAGCATAAAATGAGCAGATGGGAGAGGAGGGTGAGTCGGTACAGTAAGCGAAGGAATGGCTGACATTTCAAATCGTGAGACGAGATTTGCATAGAGATCTGAGCATAGTCATACAACGCGACTTTTGTCCGTTTGCTAAGGGGTGTTGTGCGTCGCGTACTCCGGATGACTCATTGCGTTTTTTGCTCTGTCAATAGGAGTGAAACAGTATTGACTTACAATGAGTGCGAGTTGTTTCCGGGTAAGTTGTGGGGGTAGAACGTGTTTTCCTACGGGTATTTTGTTTCAGTGTGGTTTGTAGGTGAATGATTCTGCCTAACATGCTCGTAGTTTTCTGGTTTCGCCATGAGTTTGTGGTAATTTGCCAATTCCTTATTCTCCAATAAGCGGGCGTTCTTTTTTTTTTTCTTATCTGGTATGCGTTACGCTGTGTGCGTTATGAACTGCACCATATTGAGCGCATTCCATGTAATAGGCATTTGTTCATGTTTTTCCTATGTTTCTTTTATACTATTCCAGGGGTTGCCAGATTCGTTCAAAAGGTGTGCATCAGCCATTGTTTTCAAAGTTTCCTTACATCAGCAAGCTGTTACTGTTATTCGTTTTGTGTGTGTCGCTTTCTAAATCGTAACTTTCATCTGCTACAACAATGAAGAAAAAGGGGGCTCGTGGTCGCCCACGTAAGCAGCAACAAGTTGCTACACCAGTCGTATCTGCAGAAGATGATGGTGAACAAGCTGTGGCGCAAGCAGGAGAAGAAGAAAGTGGAACAGAAGAGAGAATTATCACTGCAATTGCACAAGTTCGAATTTTTGGCTTTTATTCAACTTTTAAGTTTGCTTTGGAGCCTTACTTTTCAAGTAAGATGTCTCTCAGTGTTGAAGCATTCTAATCTTTGAACTTTGGGACCCTGACTTATGTTTTGTTGTAATCGATTGTTTGCATATTTCTGGATTGTCCATATTTTTCATACAATTCACAGGTATTTTCCTATTTCGTGATTTTTGATTGTGATGTAATTACACCGTATCTTTCATGCTTGCTGATAAATTTAAGGACACGGGTGACTGATACTTTTGGACTACAAGTACAGGAATATTTTCCGTTAGAATTTAGAGGCTTTGTAACATTGCTTGATTAGCCTGAGATGGGATTCGCAATACTGTGCAGATATGTGCTTTTTTTTTTGCTGTATTTTCTTCTCTTTCGCATACTACAGAATGTTCTGAGGAACACCTTGTGGCGGTAAGTTCCTCTACATACCGTCGAGAAATGAAGGAGTGCTCTTTTTAAAGTGTCATTGGAAACCTCGGTTCGTACTGCCTCCGGGTCAAGATGTTTACTCTAGTCAAATAATTCTTGCTGTATTTTACATGATTGCAAAATTTTTGCAAGAGCACTTGGGATCATTGCAAAGACAAGTAGGGTAGTCGGTCTGTGATCTTTTTTTTGTTAATGGAATTTTCTATTCGAATTGAAAAGCATGTTTATTTGTGACTGGTGTCGGGTAATATTTGCTGCTTCGCATGCCAATATTTTATGTCATTAACTTTGTCTATCCTAAAGCTAAATCATGTACTGTTTGTCGAACTTTATGTAAATGGGCGTATCTGGCAACATTTTTCAAAACTGCAGAGAAGATTATCTTCATGCTCTGCACTTTTGCAGCAAAATTTTATCTTTTATTCGCAAGTAATGATTTTTTCAGGAAGAAGAAAAAGAATTGGACGATAGTGCCATGACTGATGTGAAAATGGAAATGTCTGCCGATGTAAGTTTTTATTTACTTTGAAACATGCATTGAATGCAATTTTCAAAACAAGCATTTCTTTAGATTTAGCCGCATTTTGTAATTAATGCACGCCGTTTAAAAATTTTCAGCCGCAGTCTTACAGGGCTTTTCACAATTTTTTTCACTTCATCAGGAAGCTCTGGATGAAGAACCTGAAGTACAGGAAGAGCAAGTGCAGGAACAAGAACAAGAGGAAGAACGAGAGCGGGATGAAGAACACGAAGGAGAAGATGAAGCAACGACGGCTAATGGTGATGAAATGAAGGGAGATTCTGAAATCACGGTGGATCATGCTGGTGTAGTTGGCGCGTCTGGAGATGTAAGTTATTTTCTGAAAGATTTTTTGTTAAAAGAGCAACAGTGGTTTTGAAAATGTTGCTTGAAATCATACAGTTGATTGAGAAAATATGGGTAAGATTTCATTGTTGATGAGTCTTTCATTACCGTTATGAAATGGATGTGCGCATTTCAGATCGAAACAGAGGATGCACTTGCCCTGTTAGCGGAAGTCGAAGAAGCAGAATTTGTGGAGAATGAAGTTTACAAAGGCTTGAGAGCACAGAGTGTAAAGCCAAAAGTAGCTGTGGCACTGATTGAGTTGTATGAAGCAACTGATATGTCACCACAAGAACTTGACGATCGTGCAATTGAAATGCTCCGTTCACTTCCACTTGAACATGCTTTATTCATCATCAAAGAGGTGGGAAAGATATTTTGTTCAGAACAAACAGTCTTATTTGCGTCAAGTGATGAAAACCAAGTATAATTTGATATTTTAGATGTGAAGATTGGTGTGGATATGGTTGTAGCTCAAATTTGAAACAAATTTTATCTATGGGATTTTGAGGAATAAATTTTCTGAAGAAGTTGCTTCAGGTGAAAGAATCGAAACTAATGGGAGTTCAAAACAAAGCTCAGTTTCTGATGTCAGTTATGCGCAATTTCCGCGACAAAGTTCGACAGCTCGGAGCTAGCGTTGCTCTTTCACAAAAATTAGTTAATGGACCATCGGTTGAAAAAATCAAGGAGATTCTGGATCGAGCAGGATACAATCTGGAAGTTACAATCGGCCAGCGAAAATATGGCGGACCACCACCAGATTGGGATGGACCAGCAGCAGGCCCACAAGGATCGGGGCATGAGGTCTATATTAAAGTTCAACGCATTTTTTTAATTTTCCGGCTTTGGCGAAGATAAATTTTAAAGAAGCGATATCTTTTATGGTTGAGAATTTTTTGTTTATTTCTTTCATGTTTCAGATTTATATTGGAAAAATTCCGAAAGAAATTTACGAAGACACTTTAATAACGCTTTTCGAAGATATGGGAAAAATTTGGGATTTGCGGCTGATGATGGATCCACTAACGGGAAGAAATCGTGGCTACGCCTTTTTAACATACTGCGATAAGGCATCGGCGTATGAGGCTGCTAAAAAGGTAATAGTACTTTTTATTATGTTTTAGTTGGCTGCTGCAGCGCTTGATTTTGGAATATGTTGTTTAAAAAACGACTAATGGAAAAGGTATGTTTGTACAAAACAAATCAGCGCTAAGTGTGAATCTTTCACAGTTTTTGTCTTTCTCTTTTTTCTTGTGAAACACAGGTGTGCATATTGTTTTCGACATTTTTTTTACAGTGATTGCAGAAAGTAATCAAAATTTGCAGCAGCAGCCAACGTTTTATTTTTCTGTTTTTATTTTTGCTTTTATCGGCTGTGTGTACGCGATTTTCTTTAGACTTTGTGAAGCAAAGTTTTGGCTTCACTTTTGATTGTCTAGTCATTGCGTACTGATGGCAGGATTTTTTGTTGTCAATGGAAGAGCATACTGAGGATTTTCTAGCTTTTTATTCTCACAGTTGGATTAGACTTAGTTATATTTATTTTTGTAATTTTGCCGTGACTGGTTATTCTTTTGGCTTAGCTGAAGAATTGCTTTTCCCGGTTACATTTATTAGAAAATGCTGGCTGCTATTATTGATGCTAGGACTGGCAGGGCATATTTGTCTGTGCACACAGTATGTTATCCCTTTGTTCCACAGTATTGAGCTGGCTGGGTCAACTTTTCAAAAATGACATCGCATAATAGCCATGAGTTTTTTTTTCCTGAATGACAGTTTGTTGCGGTTAAGTGATCTAGGTAATTTAGGTTTGTAAGTTCTGTACCCTTTATTTTTCAAATTGTTTGGACATTTTAAAAAATATACCTCCACGTACGGTCTATTTATTGTTTCTGTATCTTAGGTTGGGTGTCTTGAAATGGGTACTGGTAGTTCCTGTTCTGGCTAGTTCTATTTAAACTTAGAAGGGGAAGTTGCGAGTGGCTATCATCTCAGAAGATGTGGATGTGTGTGGCGAGTTGAAATTGGAGATTTTCAAATTATAACACTGCATTTTAAGTAATTTCTTGTCCTTCAATACTTTCTTTCCGCCATATTGTAGTTTATCTTTTACCTCTCTCGTCACTGTCTTTTCTACCTCGCCTTATCCTGCTCACGCAAAGTCTTTGGGTGGGAGAATTTGAAAAGCTCATTTTGGAAATAAAATTTTGAACATTTTCTGGAAAATAATGCTGAATTTTTAGAGCATGAAAAAAAAGAGAAATTTGGCAAAAACAGCTGCATTTGTTTTGATCTCTGTTTCTAGTTTGATGGTTACGAAATAATGCCCGGAAAAAATCTGAAAGTGAACGTGAGCGTTGCCAACACACGACTGTTTATTGGGAACATTCCAAAATCGAAGTCAAAAGAGGAAATTCTTGCGGAATTTAAAGAACACACAGGTAAATTTTGGCCCGAAAAGTGGTACCAAATCTCGTTCGCACTCATTTTCAATAGTTGGCTTTTTTGTGGGAAGGGTTTTTTGATTTTGGAGCTGGTGATGTTGTGTTCGTCCCTTAGCTAGTATCTGTGCGATACAATTGGGTGCATTACTTTTCGGTCATCCTGGCATTCTTGAAGATCACTTTTGTGCATCTACAGGTAAGTTTCTCCTTTTTGATTCTTTTCTTGCCATCGTAGGTAAGCAGTTCAGTGTTTGCCGTCTCACTTTTTCATGAAATTTTCATGGTGTACTTTGTGTTTAACTGATGAAATTTCAGAGGGTGTCACAGACTGCATAATATATTCAAGTCCTGATGCAGGGGAAAGCCGCAAAAATCGAGGCTTCTGTTTTCTTGATTTCTGTGATCACAAGACCGCATCAGACGCGAAACGCAAGATCCATGCTGGCAAGGTACCTTAAATAAATTGTTCTCAACAATTTTGCGTAGTTAGTAATGAGGACTGACTCACTGAATTTCCAATTAAAAATTAAGGCAAAGGTTCGTTTCCCCAGTCATGTTATCACCGACGACAGACTTTTGGGACGGGTCGGTCGGGCAAAAAGTTAGCCGCAGTCATAAAAATGCTGGGTGTACTCCAGAGATGGGGAAGGCCCGGTCTATGCAAACAATGACCATAGGCACGGCCCGGTCAGTGAGCGAAACGTATGGAATCAACGCACCAAAGTAGCGGACCCTGCAACCAAGTGGGACAAACTCTAAAATCGGAAAAGTTGTGGTGAATACGTTACTTTAGGGCAGCAAATATTCGTTGATGATAGGAAGCAATTTTTCCGCTTTTTCTTAAGCCACGTAACTGAAATTTTACTGCTACAATAGTTATTATTTGCTTACTTGAAGTTGCGACCGTGGAATTCGGATTTGGTAGTTGATTGGGCTGAACAGCAGGAGGAACCAGATGAAGAGACGATGGCAAAAGTGAAAGTACTGTATGTACGCAATTTGAAAGAGGCCGTTACTGAAGAGCAACTTAAAGAAATGTTTTCGGCTTATGGTGAAGTTGATCGAGCGAAGAAAATTCGTGACTATGCCTTCATTCATTTTATGGAAAGGGAACCCGCTATCAAGGTTATTCCCAGTCTTCAACTATTTATGAGTATATTTAGGTTGTTGAACTTTTGACATTTTATAATGTTGGTTGATGGTCTAGGCAATGGAAGCACTCAATGGTGCGGAATTGGAAGGAATCGCAATTGATATTTCGCTTGCAAAACCTCAAAGTGATAAGAAAAAGATGATGCGTGGACGTGGTCGGGGTTTTGGTGTGCGCGGTGCATTCGGTGATTTTGGCTTCAGTCGTGGTGTGCGAGGGGGGCGTGGTACACCAGGTGTCGGACGTGGTGGTTTTGGTGGTCCAGCTGAGTTTGGTTACAGTGGTTATGACCCATATGGTAATGTTCAAGCGGTCTTAGTCTTCATTTTTTGATTCCCATGAATATTTAGGATTGCTGATGATCATCTTGACACGGAATGTTTTTAAATAGTTATGAAGTCAAACAATATATTTCAGCTGGATATGAAGAATTATATGGTTATGGAGCACCTCCAGGTACATACGGATATGGCTATGATGCTTATGGTTATGGTCCTGACCCTTATGGTTACGGGTATGGTACGCCGCCGGTGGGAGGCCGAGGAGGTCGAGGTGGCATGCCAGTATGCTTTTTAAATAAGAATTTTTAGACGTTGCGATTGGTATCGTTGTAAATGACAAAGCTGAAACTTCATGAAAGAGAGCATTTGATAATATTCATGGAGAACGGAAATACAGCAGTTTAAGCATAAAAACGTTTAGTTCCTTGTTAAACCTTGTATGGACAGCGAGCTCTGTTTTTCTTTTGTCGGTTCAGTTTTGCGAGTTTCATTAAATGCAAGAATCAGGAGACATTTTATTTGGTACTAAAAGGGTAAATGAGGAGGTTCGAAAAGTACAATTTGGACAGTTGGAACAAGGATATTTTCTAGCTAACTTTAGCGTCACTTTTCATTTGTTTTTGTTGTTCAATCGCACAGTCGAGTCCGACTCATTGCGACCTCATGGACCACATCACGCCAAACCTTTCTGTTTAGTGCATTCTTGCGAAGTTCACTCAAGTTCATGTTTGCCGCATTCATGATATTGTCATTTGTCTTACGACCTACTAAATTGAAACTAATTAAATAGAACTGTAATACCAAAACCTTAGGGTGTTCTAGTTAACTATCATACTTGAGTGTTGGGAAGTTCTACCGATAAAGAATGTGGTGCAGTTTTTATAGTAGTGCACACAAGGTCAGGTTTTTCTGGGCTGAGGGTTTCTTTTTCTGTAAAACCAACAGTTGGTTTTTGTTTGAATGCTTAATAAGTCTGAATCATGTTTTACTGACAGGTTCTTTTTCTTTTTAACTGTCAAGGTTGTATTTTAATTCATGGAAGTTGTGCTGAAATTTGCTTGTTAGAAATGTTCGTTACATTCACCAACGTTTTTAGGGAGGTGGATTTCAGCCCCGTGGTTCCGCAGGTCGAGGTCGTGGTACAGGAGGTCGAGGGAATCGTGGTGCAACGACACCTCGAGGTGCTAAACGACCAGGCGACACCACCGGTGGTCCCGCGTCAAAGCGAGAGTTTGGCAGCGATGATTTTTCAGCTGATGTTAATATGAATTCATTTTAAATTGTGAATTTTTTATAGCTCATTCACATTATCATGATTCTCATTTTGTCTTTTCTGCCGCATTTTATTTTGCCCATGGGGCTCTTCGATTATTTATTCTTGACCAGTTTTGTTATTTTGGCGGTTGGTACCTCAAAGCATAATTTTTTGCTGAGTTTTCATTACATTTTAGTCCGGCGATTTATGCTCTAATTTAAATGTATCGTTTTATAACTGTTCGATATTTTTGGTCTGGCGGCGTCATCTTACGTTCACATAGACCACGGTAGTTTGTTTTCGAGAATTTAGAAACTCCGTGGTCTAAGAAGAGACTCTCGGAATTCTATCGATGTTTTTGAATTTTATTTGTTCTGACGAATTGTTTAGTTTTCGATCCAGTAACTTTGTTTTGGCTGTAGTTAAATTAGTTTTTCTGATTTTTGCGGAGTTAGATAACTTAATAGGGAGGTGGCCGTGTTGGTTTATATATTGGGAAGTAATAACTGCAACTGCACATTCGAATCCTAAAATAATGCATAGCTAAGCATGTGAAATGTGCAGAACTGTCTTTGAAATGCTTTTCTCTCTGATTAACATAGAAATTACTAAGGCAGTGAGGTATGTTTGACTGATTGATCTGTTTCCACGAAACAAATTGTTGTTTGATCAGAATAATGGCCTGACTCGTACTCGTACTATTTAATGATTGTTTTTGGTCAAAGTTGGTGATTAATAGTGCGTCAATGTATGGAAGCTTAATGTGGGATGGAAGTATCTAATATTAATAACATTCCGAGCAGTCAATTGAGTATTTTCCTTTCGGAACACCGTATAAGTTAGTAAGCAGTGGTTGACATCGTTTTTTCCCCTTTTTGTATTTTCAATCTCGAGAATTGTTGGAGTTGTTCCAAGACATCGTATCGGGATAACTTAGCAAGTTGTTCAATTGTTAATGAAGATAATGAAGCTTTTGTTACTTTTGTTTTAATGCTCAACATCTACCATGCAAAAAGAGATCGCATTCATCTAAGCCGGTTTCCAAGGTGATAGTAATTTTTCTCTACCTCTGCTCAGCAAAGCATTCGATTGCGTGGATCATCAAAAGCTTTGGATGACACTTAAGGTAATGGGTGTTCCAATCCATTTGATCAACCTTATAAAGGCTCTATACGAAGCGTTTGATGTAATATCGATCAGGTTTTAATTAGCATGATTTCAATATACCTCAAGTATGCTTTAAAATGATAGCTGGTAGTGTTATTGGACTAGATTGTAGTGCTATACATCGCATTATTTATCTGTTTATGAAGTAGTGATGTGCACATGTATTTTCTACTTATTCAACATTATTGAAAATGGAATCTCCGCGACTAACAGTACACTTAATCCTTTCTGTTTGAGTACAAAATTCATCATTTTATCAAGTTCATGTTTTTTAGAAACAGAAAAATATGCACATGTCACATTCTTCTTCAATGGCGGTGTAGAAAAACAGTTTGAAAATGAAGAGCGTAGCTTGGTTGTTTCACCAAAAGTAGCCACCTATGATCTTGATCCACCAATGAGTTCGGCCGGAGTGGCTGATAAAGTAATTTATTTCTTCGCTTATAAAAAATAAATTGTGTCTACAAAGTTAGCCTAGCAACAAGATGTCTTCAACTTCAATTTTTTTAAATGAAATATGAGAAATAAAAATTATTCACTTAGGTTTCTGAATTTTCGAAATTTCTTTTGTGTTATAGTTTTTTTATTAGATTTTTTTAATTGTTACAAGTCCTGTTGAGACGCAATATATTGTTTTTTCAGATGATAGAACAGCTGCAATTGAAAAAACATCCATTTATAATGTGTAATTTTGCACCTCCTGATATGGTTGGACACACTGGAGTTTACGAGGCTGCTGTGAAGGCAGTTGAAGCAACTGGTCATTTTTTTCATTTATCTTATCCAATATTTCATTTCTTTTATTTGTTTAGTGTCAGCTGTTAGCTGGTTCCGAATCGCATATTACAATTGTACATTCTGCCATGAAAGATACTCATGACTTATTTCTACTCCACTAATATGGATATATTTCTTCTACCATCATTCAAAAGTTTTTTTAGATATTGCAATTGGACGAATATATGAAGCATGCAAAAAAAACGACTATATATTGATGGTAACCTCAGATCATGGAAATGCTGAGAAAATGATGGCACCAGACGGTAGCAAGCATACTGCTCACACATGCAATTTAGGTACATTTTCTATACCCGGCAATCTATTAAAACCAGTTTTGTGGGGTAGATATATATTAGATATATCATTTTAAAAATATGCAATAAATTTTCTCCCTTGAACTTCTTTACATTCTCTTGTCTTACACTATTAAATTCAATATGTGTATTCTGTGAGTGCTTTATGAGTGCTGCGTTGTACAGCCACTCATAAGTAAGTTAATTACGATCAACAAACCTGTCGAGAGTTTGACACTCATTTTATATTACATTTCACATTGCATTTGGGTGAAGGCGGATTCTGAGTAGCTTCAAGTAGCTGATGACCATGTTAGAGACATTGTATTCCTGGTATACCACAGCTTATTTCTACAATTTATCTGTTCCCGATTTGGATGGTTTTAGCTATATTTTTTGCTTTCAGTGCCATTCACCTGTTCCTCACTGAAGTACAAGTTCTTGGACAAGTTACCTGATCGAGATATGGCACTTTGTGATGTTGCAGCAACGGTACTGAAAATTATGGGCTTACCGTCGCCTTCCGAGATGACCGGAAAACCACTGGTTACTGAAGTCTAAAGAGAAATCTGCTTTGGACTGCGAGAAATTTACTGCGTTTACTACTTTATAATCAGTGCATGTATGCAGTCATTTGTAGTTCTCTTGCCTGCAGGTTATATGGTCGTAGAAATGAGTTGGAAACTGGCAAATTATAATTTCTTGCTGTCATAGCGTATTAACTTACATATTGCGATATAATTTATTCCATGTTAAATTTATTTTTATTTTATCAATATTATCGTGATTTCTTTTTTTAGTTAATATTTTTTGCCAAATAAAATGTCGTAATTTCTGTTTTTACTTACATGAAAGCACAAACAAGTTATTCAGATGGTATTGAATGAAATATTAGCTCAAAATATACGGATATATTCGGCTGATTAATTTCTTTGAAAATCAAATAATGCGATAATTCTCAAATATTTCAACTTCTAACAGTGTTTTCGTTCCTTGGAATGACGATGAATTCCGACAATTTGAGCATTTATTTTGCTAAAAAAAAATTTTTTGTAATTTGTGTTATAAGTGAGATAATTTTTTTTCTTTAATGCCAGATGTTTTAGATAAGTTATTCTGAAATCACGCAAGGAAAGATTCAGCTAATGCAAGCATTTAGAGATACTTCCAAACATTCAAACAAATCTTTTCAAAAACTGAATTTAAAGAAAAATTACTTTGTTCATTTGGTTCATTTCGTCAGTTGACCATTTTGCCAATTTTAATTCTAGCCACTGAACTAAAAATTCTAAGCGAAAACCACAACATTAGCAACTGTGTTGTATGACTTTTTTTCTTGAATAATTCCTTCAATGCCAAAAAACATAATGAAATTTGCAGTTTTTAAAATAATTTTTTTTGGAAACATGAAAATGTCAGGCTTTTAAAAAATTTCCCTATCGAACCGTGAAGTTGAAATTTGAAAAAAAAATTGAATTTTCCATTTAAATTAATTTATCGGACATATGTATACGAGTTTTTTTTTTGCAAATTATTGATTATGGAAAAGAAGTTGAAATTGTTGTTGAAAAAATTTTTGAAGCGAAATCTGTTAAACCTGTTCAATTGCTATTGAAAAATAAATTACTTGGAGACTGTGTCTTCTTATTCAATTCATTGAATAATTATCGTCATTTATCTTTTATAAATGATATTTCTGGATATTTTGAAATTCTCGATAAATTTTCTCGAGATGACAACTTGAAATTCTCGAAGGATTTCAGTATGCAAGAGGAAAAGAGCAATTTTTTCCTTTTTTTTTGAAATAGAAAATAGTTGAAACGATAAAAAAGGCTTATATATGTGTAGTACATTGTATTGATTGTAGGATGATTTTTCAAATCTAATTTTTCTTTGGATGTTTAACTTGAAAAATTAAAATTTAATTTTTGAATATTGAGATTTAATTTTTTTGCAAAACAAATGCAAAATTTTCAGTCAAAAAAAATTTTTGAAAGATTGAAGAAAATGAAGAATCATGGAAGGAAAAAAAAAATTGAAGTTCGTATTCCAGATGTTATCTGGAATCATTGGTATCCATCCCTCCAGAGAATTTAAAAAAAAAAAAAAAAAAAAACAATGGAAAATATTTGTTAAGATTCGAAAATCTTTTGAAATAAAAAAAATTGGAACGCAAAAAAAACATTAATAAAAATCGTGGTGAATTTCAATTTTTCCGTTGTTTGTTTGTGTATTTTTTTCATCATTATCATCACCTTTTACAATGCTGAGGAAGTGGAGGTGGAAAAATTGAACAAAGACAAATTCATTTAGTAAAAGGTAAAAAATTATAGAAAAAAATTTATTGAAAAAACAATTTGTTTTTTTGCAGCAAAAAAAATGTTGAAAAAAAATTAAATCAAAAAAAATTTACTGAAGAAATTTTTTGAAATTACATTGCCGAAAAAAAACAGTTATTGAGAAAATATTTTTGTCTTTCAGAAAATATTTTTCAAAAACTAACTGAACATTCATATAAAGAAAAAAAAGAAATGCAAATTAAGTTTATGATCATTCTCTATTGATTTGTTTTTTTTCGAATATTTACAAATTTTACGAAATCGTAAAATTTTCTTTTCAACTTTGCACGAAAATTGTCAACTTGAAATGATATGTTCACTCAGGTAATGGGTATCATTTTTTCTTTCTTTGATAAAAAATTCTAATATTTTGTTGTGCAACATTTTTTCATTAAATTAAAAATTTAAATTACTGATAAAATAAACTTTGAAATTAAAATTACACCTAAAATTTTCGATGAAATTTAATTCAAATCATCAAACATTTCACTTTCTCACTCATATTTTACCACAAAGGTCAAGAAAAGTCAAAAACATTCCGATTTCATCCGTTGTATTTTGTCCTTTTAAAGTTTTATTTTTAGTGGACAATTTAATTGCAAAATTTGAATTTTATAAACAATCCAACCAAACCAATCATTTAGATTAATTTTGCGATCTATTATACTTCATGTGCATATACATATGATAACCATATTTAATCAATAGTGATCATGAATTATCGTGAAATTATTCAACAAAATTAGCTGAGGCCTTTATTTTTTTTCTTGATAAACAAATAGTATGAAAAAATAAGAAATAACAAAGAACATGCTGGTTCTTTAAGAGCAGTAACTTAACAGTAGCGATACAGTAGCTTACCCATCCAAATCGTGATGCAATAGGCTACCTGTCCGATCATACAGTAGTAACCCATTTCTTTGATCGTGCAGTAACCAAGCCGTTAGTATCGTGATACAGTAACCTACGTTACCAGACAGTAACCTAATTTACACAATATCATTGAATGAAACTTTTTCAATGCAATCACAATTCCAACGTACCTAACAATGGAAACAAACTAAGCTTTATTTGATACCATTGAATTTAACTTTAAATTTTTTCAATTTTTCACTTATTTAGATGCAAATTTATTGAAATGTTCAAAATGTATTTTGAACAAAATGAAAGAAATTTTGATAGTTTAACAAATAAATTTTTGATATTTCCACTTTCATTGAAAATTTTCATTTTTTCTAAGGTTTTGTTATAAAAGAATTTAAATTGATGAAAACGATAGATCTCCATTTCATATATTTTTCTTCAAGTTTTGCACAATCATAAAAAAATTTTTTTTGATAAATTATTGAACTAATTAGAATTTCACAACGAAAATATTTGATTGTATATAAAAAAAATGATGAAGGTTTTTCTCTTTTTCAGCTTTTTGAAACAGAAATTTCATTTGCCGAGACAGAGTCAAATAGAGAGAGAGAAAGAGAAAAGAAGAGAACT
The DNA here is from genome assembly GCA_013365335.1 of Madathamugadia hiepei. NCBI lineage: Eukaryota > Metazoa > Nematoda > Chromadorea > Rhabditida > Onchocercidae > Madathamugadia > Madathamugadia hiepei. The sequence continues at coordinate 39,075 of JABVXS010000293.1, forward strand.
ACAAAAAATTAATTTAATTTTTACTACACAAATAAAGTAGCTAATTATGGTGGTAAAATCAAAATGAAATTGATGTTTTCAATCTCTCGCCTCCTATGTTTCTCTTTCCCCTCGCTTAACATATTTTTTTATTTTTTATTCTTTTCCAATGAATAAATTTTACCGCTTGCCTTTTCCTTTTTTTTCTTCGGTTATTTATAATTGTTAGCATTGTTTTTGAATTGCACGTATCAATGCTGATTGAGCGGAAAGACAATAATTTATTCTTTTTGCTTCTTCATATTAGTTATCAAAAAAAGGGGTGTTTCATTTACTTCTAAATAAAAGGTTTTCAGGCGAAAGAGAGGAATAATCTGATTAGCAAAAGCTTTTCCGCTTGCATTCATCGCTGCAGCGATGAAGAATGAGGATTATATTTGGTAGTACTTTCACCACTTTGACTTTTTCCTGTTTGTTCATCAAACTTTGGTCTTTTTTTTTGTTTTAAAGAAATCTTCTTCTTCTTAGCTTTGTCTCACGTGGTTGTAGGGTGCACTATTGTAGAGCGTCGTCTGCACGTCACAGTTCTGTGCTTCGTCCATAATAAGTCAAAAACCCTTAC
>JABVXS010000294.1:0-39642 GCA_013365335.1 Madathamugadia hiepei
AATTTTCTTGGCAGGTACAGAAGTAGTTTGCCATTCCTTTCTTCCGCACAGTAGTGATTGATTTGCGACAACAACACCCTGCTGCCGATGCTGTTATCGTTAATTAAATTCAATAATAAAGGTCAAAAATATCAACAATAGAGCTCTGTTGAGAACCGACCGCTTATAAACCCAAAAAATCAGAAAAAAAAATGTTATGCAACAAAATTCTTGAACAAACACCAAAAATGGCAGTGGAAAAAGGGCGAAGAAAGATTCTCTGAACCGTGGTCAAGCATATACCTGATCAGGCTTCTCTAGTAGACAGGTAAAATATTCGGCAGCGGAAGCCATATCATAACCGCCATGATATTAAATAAAATCAACTTCACACAGTTTCAGGAATGATATCCTCGGCACTAGCTTTGCCCACATTGCAGTTTAATTTACTGGATGATAATACTTTACCAAATCCACGAATACTCATCGATGCGTAGCGCTACTCATGCATTTGTTACCTCCCACCAGGTTTGCCTTCCAATCAGTCTCGAGATGGAACATTTAGCAATAGACAGACATTATCATTTATCGCAGATCAGAGGATTTTCCAGAGCATCTCGACAATTAAGCTCATATGTAGCTATCGACATGAGGTAGCGTTACAACGACAGCAGTCGTAGCAATATTGCTCCAGTAATCATGACCATTAATTCATACCTTTAAAAAGTGCTAGAAATTCGATTTTTTTCTCATGCATGAAATATTTCAGACTCAGGACTATGCCAAACCGAAGAAACGATAAGCAGAAACAAACTGCAGACGTGCTGTTAATCGACACAGTAACCAGAAACGTTACGACTCGAAATTCAACGCTAGGCGGTAATCGACATCGTTTCGAAAACCCTATCAAACGTCAAACTATTTGCACAGAGCAAAAACAGATCTCATCTAGAAAGCTTCAACAGTTCGACAATGTCTCGAAGTTGAGTAATATGACATAATCCTTCTAAAACTTCGTAGTAATGCATGCCGAATCAAAATCGATGTATGAGAGTGCTGGCTGGCATTTGAATTTTTAAAAGATTGTTTATCATCTTAAACAGTCTAATAATTTGCAAAAGTAGCCAAATGAAAATAAGAAACTGTTCGGTTTTAGATGTTACTCCTGTTTTAACAAAACTGCAAAGCAGTTCACACTTTAAATATTCTGTTAAGTGGTAATAACAGTCAAACCTGAAACACATTTTCCCCCCATAAAAAGTAACAACAAATGATATGATATAATCCTTCTAAAACTTCGTAGTAATGCATGCTGAATCAAAATCGATGTATGAGAAAAAAAAAGAATTCATAACACTGAACAGAACAATACCATTCATAGAAAATATCGAAATTAAAAGTTAAAAGAAGCATAAAAATATATGAAAAAGCAAAATATCTATAACCTGAAATTAAAAGGACAACAAAAAGAATCCATAACATTGAATTGACTTAAAACACTGAGCACAATTTTTCATATCCTAGAAAATGAATTAGAAATAAAAAATAGACATAATTAATAAATCCACATGCAATTAGAATGAATAGACAACCAACTTCATTTACATGAATGGTTCATCAAACGTAGATTCCTGTCCAAAGCATGAGAAAAACTGAACCAAATCCAAGGAAAAGGGCTGCAATCGATGAAATTAACAGTTCCTTGATAAGCACTCGAGTGAACTTCGTTGAAGTCACCTGGAAAAAACTTATAAAGGGCCAGTTGATAAACTAACTATTACAATACCTGCAAGTTTCAAATGAGAAAAGAACTACAAGAACTCATGAACCTCATAGACGAAGAACCAAGCCATGAAGAACAGGCCTATTGCCAGTAACAAAACAGCTAGCTGTGAATATAGTGCAGGGTTCACCTGAAAATTTCCAATTTAATTTCTATTTAAAATTACAACCAGCTATCTTAAAAATCTATATACTTTAATAAATTGTTAAAGGAACTCTTACCGGTCCAACATACCGCTCCAAAGACAAGTCGGCAACCATCTTTTACACCTAAAATAATGTTACAGTAAAAAGCTGATGAATCGATTTTATCTTATCTCACTTTCATGAGAAAAAGTGTAAAATATACTTCATGAAAGTCGAGGAAAACACATAATGAGCTTCCAAGACCACAACAGTAATATGGAACCGCAGCTTTGAATATGGCATAATTGGTATTTTATTGTATTTAAAGAAAAACATTATTTGGATGAAAACGCATAATTACAAAGATTGTATCGCATAATTACAAAGAGAAAGCAACCATTTATTATGCATTGTTTACCGCCGAGAATATGGAATGTGGTTTTATAGTTCTACAAAAAAGGATCATTTCATATGTCAAAAATGAATTACATAGTTGATCGATTCGGGACCTTCCTGTTCCGCCTCAAACAAATAATGATTTTCTAAAATTTATAGTAAATGTTTTCACAAGAACAAGCTAACACCTCGATGGCAACTAGTCATCAAGTATTCAAAAAATATAAAACATTTAAGCTACATCAAAATCTACAAGAATTCATTGCAGTATATCTCAGTGGAGGCAAGACAAGTTTCTTCTTATCAATAATAAACAAAAACAAATCCGAAAAGGATCGAAATTTCGAAATTCTGCCCAAAATCTTAAGAATAAAATCCCAAATTGCTTGAATTTTAACTAGGGTTTTTTTCTTTTTCAATTTTAAGAGAAATCACGATTCAGAAAAATTGCTGGTGCTGCAAGCGTCCATGCGTAAATTGTAAGGCAAAGCCATGAAGATACAATTTTTATCCATACTGCTGCCATATTGCTGTTTAAATGACGCAAGTCACTATCCGGCCTTAAATAATATAGTAATATCAGGAATAATTACAAAATTCAACTTCGAAAGTAATAAACTGCAGTCCATTACTTTTACATCTTACTATTATATGCGTTTAATTTAATACAATTCCTTACAATATTCGTTGAAATGTTGCAAAACAACTTACTTGTACCAGCTCGTCAAAGTCATCATCACATACAGTGAAGCTAGCCCAAACACAAAGTGGAAAAATGAATAGCTATAAGAAACAGAATCTGATTCGTCATCCCAAACACGGCCATTTTCATGAGTACCTGGAAATTTGACTTAAAGAAGTTTTCTTCTGAAAGTAGGAGAATTAAACTGAGCATGCATACATAACATATTGATCAATTCGCGGAAAAAAGATACAATGGTCACAAAGTTGTGAAGGGTAAAAATCCACAAAAAGTCGTGCAAGTAACAACAAAAATCCACCACCTTGACAAACTATCCTTCAAAACCTTTTAAAAGGTACTATTTCGAAGATTCGTTTACATTAACTTCATTTACCATGCATTAAAGCCAAGAAAAAAGATGAGGCAATAATTGGAAAAGAAGATCAAAAAAAGTGTGAGCGGGAAGTGTGCGGTCCATTGAAACTTGTCCTATCAAGAATTCTAGATTCCAAAAAATTCCCTGAACAGATTTTTTTTTAAATGAACAAACTACTAATTTTTTATGCACGAATTAGTAAAAAATATTATATGTGATACGATGAAGTATGATGGACCTTCGATAGACATGATAACATGCTGCTGAGAACCGTTTTCCTCATCCGTTACACCCTGTAGTGAGCCGCCAGCAATTTTGTTGAAATTCGACGAGGTCCGGAATGATGCGTAGATTATACAAATGAACCAAATCAAAAGGGAAACTAGAGATTCAGCCGGAACCGGTGTTCCATAAACATCCTGAAGAACAAAAAACCATCAACTAAAGACTTTTGAACACCTAAACACTCTGTGACTGGATTTTTTTTTTAAGTTTTTTTTATCTAGAGAAAAATAGAATTTCTATTCTAAATTACCGAATGTTGATGCTACAGATACCTGGCCATGAGAAGTTGTGTGATTGGTAAAAATGTTGATCAACGAAGGATTGCATTCTTTATCTGAAGAAAGTTTTAACATTTTTTTTTATTAAAAGATAATTTGTTTGATTGCATTAAGAAAAACTGACCTGGGTTGTTGATTAGTGCTGACCATGTAATGTACATTACATAGAGAGTAATAAACGATGATTGCAACAGGCCTGATCGAGGCATTCGTTCCTGTATACGTGGAAGGATCGACAAAACAGAAACAAGTACACAGAGAATGACATTGAAGGAGATAAATAACTTCGGCGTATGGCATGAATTTCCCTGCAATACATTCTTTTTTTTTAATCATTTATAAATCTAATGTGCCAAAAAGCATGTAAAAACCTTACATACCTTACATAATAATTCACTAGTGTACATAAATTAACAAGCTAAAACTTACCGCAGCGTAAAATATGTACATTAGCACAACAGCGGTCACAGATAGCATATAAGACAAGAAGGTAAACATCAATAATCCTGCAAAATCACTTTTATTCCCCTTTCTGCTTCGTTTAGACATGATTCAGTTTTCCAGTCAATTCAACAACACCTGATGCTAATTTAATCTTCGGTAACCTATCGTTAAGTCGAGCTACAGGTCACCAAACCTGAGATAAAACTCACAATTAAGATGCGAAACAAGGCAAATAAAGGAACCAATTAGTGAAACTGAAAAATATTCTAAGAACATTCCATAATTCGATAAAGTTACCACAATAGCATGCGCGACTTTCATTCTCTTCATATTTGTCCATCCATTCTTCAGCAAGCGAATGAACGAAATCAACTATCAATATTAGCTGCAGTAGAATGAAAATGAAACCACCAATCAATCCAGTCCACATTAACGCTAAAAAATAACTTACTAATTTCCCAGCTCAAGGAGTATTCGCCATATTCAAGTTACAAAACTTCAATGCTACTGTCCAGAAATTCAAAAAAAAGAATGAATAACACAAAACACGAACGCGAAGAAATCCTTTCTGCACTGACATAAAACAATCCGATGGTGATTCCAATAAGAGCCAGATATTTGAAAAACCAGAAGCCATTCTGTATTTTTGAACGCGCGTCACGTGATGATTTCACTCCCAACATCAAAACCATAAGTGTGAAAAAGAAAATAGCCACTGCTCCACAAAGTCTAAAAATCGGACAAATAGTCCATGTCTTGATTTGCCCTTGACATAATTCTTGCACAGTACTATCATGACATAATGTTATTCTAAACACCTGGAATACCTTATCTGTGGGAATAAAATATTTAGATAATCAAATTCCCACCTGTAAACGGCTTGGAAACCCACAGCACGGGAACAGTTTATTCCAGCGAATCCTGACAAACCCGCACAAAACCAATTGGACTAAAAGTGAAAACACCGAAATAACAGTAGCTTCCGATCAGAAATTTTGCTTGTTAAAAAAAAATTATCAAAACAATAATCCTCTCCAACAAGAATGAGAAATTTAACTGCAAGCTTACATCAGCCAGTTTAGCTTGTATTCCAGGTGCAAGCATCAAACAAGCCATGAAAGTGCTGATCAACAACATTCCAGCATACATTATCTTGGTTGTCAGAGAACTTCGGGTAGATGGACATGCTGTGCAACACAAAGAGCACGCCGCACTACCGCAGCAGCATGCTAGCTGCAGAAACAAAGTATAAAAGAAATATAGAAATGCTTTTGGTAAAACTGCTATAAAGTATAAAACTACAGAGCTGTAATCCGATTGACGACCTGAATTCAGTACCAGCAATTAGTCAAAAGTAGTAAAATTAAATGACTGGTGAACAATTTATTACAAATGAAATCTGATTTAGCGCATGATTTTCAAGGCCTTAATATTCATTCCACAGGTTTAAACATTAGACGAAATGAGTGATGAAAAATCTTCTAAGAATCGATTCTCAACAAAACAAACAACATTTCTCGACTTATTTTTGTTACTCACACTTACCTATAATGGAAAAAAAAACACCTACATATAATATAATATAATATAATAAAATATTCAGGGGAATATCTTTTTTAAAAAGAAAGCAAAACGAACCGATGAGATACACGCAGGTGCTGTCAGAAATGCACCCATTCAAAAAGTACAAATTAGCCAATAGAAATTAAAGTGAAACCTGAAATTATATGACTCTTCTGTGAAAAACGCTAGCACTTACATGCTGATCCCTCAATTACTATTCCCATCCTAGCATTTAGAAAGTCAAAGCATTTATAACAAAAAAAATTTTAAACGATGTTAATTCACTTTCCCATTTTTTTTTTCTATGGAAAAATAAACCAAAGAAATCCAACAAAGTGTCTAAAAACCAATGAAAGCTATGAAAACGGGATATTAATCCGAAGTATAATTTTAATACGGCCCCGACAAAGTGTCTAAAATCCCATGAACGCTATGAAAACATGATGTTAATTCACTTCCCATTTTTTTCTTTTTTGCTGAAACTGCCTCACAATGGGAGAATAAGCTTGATTATTTTGCTATAGTAAAGGACCTCATCCACTATGCAGCTATATGGGCAAATCTAGGAGATGGTGTTGACACATTCGATAGATGACCCGCCTGCCCTCTACATGTAACCCTGTCTGCAAACTCTGCAACAGCAAAAGGCCACGTTGCTACGCATATCACTTCCTACGCATATCATTCACTTTTGCGTATAAACGCCATCTTTCATTCAAGAGGATTGCGAACCTGCTGACGGTATTTCAGTTTGGTGAAAATAATTACCTTGAAAGTATTTTGATACAAAAACAGTTCATTTTCATAAATCATTTATTCACAAAAAATAGAAACTCCGCAATATACCGAAAAGGAGGAAAGTGATTAAATACAAATTGATAAAGATTATCCCATCAGTCAATTTACAATTGAAAAACGAACTGATTATTAAAGGACATGTCGTCCACAATGATTTAAATATACAAAAAACTGAAACATCCAATTATATATACAAAATGCAAATAATACATGTTTACAAACCAGAGAAAGAAGCGGAGTACGATACATGTTTTCTCAGTATGAAGCACTTTCAAACTTCGTTTTCCAAATATTTCGCATAAACAAGATCTTTCTTCATATCTTCAATTACTGCACTGACATCACCTTTAAGCTCCACTGCAAGTTTTGTTAGCCAACCGTTACAGTTATCAAAACCCATTCCTTCCAACTGTAGTACACAAAGTGTGATATGTTCATCTGCAATTTCTCTAACCTATTACTATTCAAAAATTCGACAACAAAGTGCAAAATTAACATAAATTCAGATCGCTCCGCCACGCAGCTGTCATGTCACTTTGATAATGAGTTAGCTATTTAATCATAAATTGAAAAGAAACCTGGGTAAATGAAATAACAGTGAGGATTGTGCGGTCCAGGTTGTGGAACTATGAAAGGGGTACCAGCCATACATTTTCCATCAGTAATTACAGGATAGAGAGGTGCACCTGAAAACACGGCAACTCTATGAAAACCACCATGTGTAACGATTGTTATAGTCCTGAGCCACTCAGCATGTGAAAAAATGTTGTTTTAACATTTAAATTGAGACAAAAGGATACCTCTATATTCTGTGTAGAAATCGGGAAATCATAGAATAATATTAGTAAAGACATACACACCTGGTTGACATTTACTGCTTGGACTACCGATGTCCATCATTGTCCATTCATCAGAAGTTTCATCACCAGAATTGACAGCATCATGCGTTTGCTCATTCGAATCTTGGACGACTTTTTCTTTCTCTTCATGCTCCGACATTTTCTTTAACGGAAGGTCAAACTCGTTCAGAATCTAGAAAAAAACTAGATTAATCTGTAAACATCGTGTTTCTGCTACTTCGATCAAATTAGTACATTTTTCGAACAGTCGGCACAAAAAAGAGATGCCATAAAAAGGACGAAAAAGAAATGATAAAGTGGAAGCCATCTAAGATAATCAAGCCTCGTATTTAAGACTGGAAAAGGAGATGAATTTCACAAAAAAAAAACCGCTAAGCACACTTTAAAACACTCACCACTTTAACGCCATGAACCGTTGAACCATCATTCTGTCGTTTTTCATTCTCATTTCCAAATTCACTAGTCTTCGAAACGTCCATTTCATCATTCTTTTCTGCATCTTTTTCCTCTTCGTCAGCTTTATTTTCCGTAGCATCTTTCGATGTGCAGTCTTCTGTTTCGCGAATTTTCTCCGAAATGCCATCATGCTGCACATCCATATCAACCTCGATCCCTGCATCATGAAACAAATCATATCACTTCTGCATCCTAACATACTTTCAAATGTAATATAAATATTGCTAGTCATTTTCTACCTTATGCTCATTAGGATTATACGTCCACCAACACTATTACGGAAGAGAATAAGTAAATAACGATGATGATGAAATACGCTCCTTCTCAGATGAAAATCCTTTTATCGGTGGGCATGAATACAAAAACATACCAAAACTTGCAAGCGCCTGCTGAATCTGTGAGCCAACTTCTTTCAGATATTCCATGCCTTGAGCCACAGATTCCCGAAACTGCGGTGGAAATCCATCTGCATTTTCTTTGGCATTCTAAAAAAGCGAATGTCCGGAGAAAATTATGGACATGGTTGCAAAAAAATGAGCCTAATGGTCATTGTGAGGAGCGTTTGCACAATAAAAACACCTTGCACATATAAGGGTAATTTAATAATCCTATTCTGGTGACAAACAACATTTTAATTTACTGAATCACAAAAAAAAAAAAACTAACTTCGGCGAAATGCGTAACAGTGGCTGCAGCGTGTCTTGCAGCATGCTGTGCAGCAGCAGTAGCCGCATTCTGAGCAGTATGAGCAGCAGCTGCCGCAGTTCGTCCAAAAATACCTTCCTGGAAAAAGGTGTCGCGATGACCAAAAGTATGAGTCTTGTGACCATTTTGTCGCCAGTTGCGTCTTGAACGGAGATGCTCAACCTTCTAAAACAGCGAGCATTAACAAAGTAAGTTATCCAGAAATAATTTAAAAAAGATTACTACATTTATTTCCTAATTCTACTACTGCAAAAACTGACAGTTGTTGTTCCTCCATACAATGTACAACTATCGTAGCAAGTTGTTATTCCTCCTCGGTAAAGCCATTAGATGTAATGCGAACTTGATTACGGATTCGCTATCTTCTGATAACAGAGAATAAATTCTTATATGTGATTCAATAAATTCAATTTAGCAAAATCACTCGAAAAGCCTAAATCTAAAAGTGCTACCGGTGTTTGCGGTGTCGCATAACGAATCAGAGCGTGGTCTGGATGAGCTCCTTCTTTCTCACATTCTTCACATAGGTCAAAGTCATCACAAACATAGCACTTGTAGCGAATTCCATAAAGAGGTTGATCGCAACGATTACATGTGACAAACGGATGCACTTCTTTCTATAAAAGGTAGTCAAATGAACCGAACAAATGGTGTTTGCTAAGAACAAAGCGATCTCCTTTTACTTTTAGGCTACCACTACCTACCAGCTAAAATGTATCTGTTCTAATCCCCACTTCAAACTTTCATAATTCTTATCAACACAGGTCTCAACACTTCGCAGTGACCTGCTCACAACAAAACAACACAAGTTTTCAGATGTTTGCTGTCGTCTAAACCTCAATATTTTTATTCCATTACTCCACAACTCTTGACTTAATTATTCTCGGAAAAGTGAATAGCAAGGAATTTTATTCCGAGCTAGGTAGTTCAAAAGATAACTCACGTTTAATTTTAAATGAAACAACAGAACATACCATTTTTTTAAACTTATTGCCCTTCTTCATATCTCTTGGTGATTTTTCGTTTTCACGCTGCGGTAAATCGTCTGCAAAACAACACAGATTATGAAACTTCTTACGATAAAAATGAACTGAACAGATAAACCTAGAAAATGTACACGAAACTGAAAAGAACCATGAGTTTGACATATTACTTCACGACTTTCAATTATTCGACAACAGCTTTCTGCTAATACTTGAGAGAAAAGAGCTACATTATGCATTACGGAATTCCGTAATAACCTGAGTTCTCTGGAAAACTTTTATCGATAGTTTGGATACGAAGTTGATTGCTGTTAGCCTGAAGTGCGCAGCGCAATTCTTCATCGGTTGAAAAATATATCAAGTCACCTTCCTCGTCTAAAAATGTCTTGTTAAAACCAGTTCTAAAGATTTTTTCAACTTTATCGGATATCTCAACTAAAAACATTTATTAATACACCACTTGAAACTTGATAGAGAATCATTCCAATCAAAATTTCCTTTCATTTATATCCTTCCAGACTATTAACGTGCAGGCAAAAAAAATGCCAACATAAATACCTTTCCATCCCAGTTTGTCCGTAAAATCAGGAACTACAGTATTGATTTTAACCATTAACAATAGGTACAGGTCACCAACAACATCCACAGGTAACTGGAAACGTCTATAGACGCCAAAGTGGTTCCATTTGATGTTAGCAATACTGTTGGCAGCCATTTTGCTGAAGAAAATGTAAAAACGTTACAACTTTAATGATGTGATGGAAAACACTTCCTGAGAAGTGTATAGTACAGTCTTGGCCGCTACACGTACAACAATGCAGCGAAACGTAAGGCAGTGATTCCATGAACTTACGATGAGCGACAATAAAGATGACGCAATGTCCTAATTACAATCAGTATCGATTGGGAACGAGGGAATAGACTGGCTAGTTCACAAGTAACATCACCCAAACAAGTTTGAAAGAGAAAGATCCGCACCGCTCCGCCAGACGGACGTAAGCTGTGAATGATGAGCTCACCCTAAGCAACATTCCTCCAATCAATGAATCGATCGATAGGAGGAAATAAACAATGCGAAGTCGCTCCCTGCTCTACTCTTCTAACTACGGCATATTATGAAGGTGCCGTTGCCGTGTAGTGGCAGTCTTTGAAGTAGTCTGATTATACACTGAATTGGGAGGCATCTGACACCGGCAACGAAGGCAGAGAAGGGTCCCTCTGTATAATACATGGTGAGGGCATTTGCACGTCAGTTATAGCTGACGAAGCGATCGATCTGTCATACAGTTCCGCTGGTGAATTTTCTGTCATAAATTTCAGTTGGTATTGTCGTTGTTGCTGATGCTGCTGCATTATTATTTAGAAAAAACAAAAAGACTAAAATTTATATTCAACCGTACGTTAAGGAATAATTCAAGACAAAAATATATGGAAATGATGCACATAGAGCATAGAAAGTTAGATAATAGCAGTAGTGCAACAGTACGTTTCACATAATGTACGAGTGATAATTATGCTAGCCCTACACTTACATCGAAATCTAATTAATAAGACCGCAAAATGAGTGCTAACTGGAAATCAACTGTTGATAATTCAGAATCTCAAGAGCTATTACGGATTACAGAGCTCAGCATTTGTCTCAAGACTGATAAAGATGTGGACTTTAACGATTAACTGCTGATATGACATTCTTCAGGTTTCACGAAGAATCAATGCTTCTCGCTCTTCACCGACACCAATCCATCTCACTGGTACTCCGACATACTGCTCAATAAATTCAATGAAAATTCGACAGTTTTCTGGCAGTTCATTGAAACTCCGCACAGCCAATATTGGTGTATTCCAACCTTTGAATCTACGATATTCGACCTCTATTTTCTCCCAGTCGGAAGCTTGAGCTAGAAAAGCTAACAGTCATTTTGCTCAACAACACGATAAATTGATGGTTCAATTTATTACGCTCGATAAAGTCCGCTAAAAAATTAATCAAGTCGGCAGAACAACTTGAGTATCATTTGTGATGTTAAAAAATATCCAGAGAACAGTAAGAGAAATAATATAGCAATACTTACATGGAGGAGATTTCAATGGCTGTTTATTTAGTCTGTAAGCGACACCTGCCTTAATTTCATCAAATGTATCCAGGACGTCCAGTTTAGTCAAGGCAATGCTTAAAACCAATTATAACCTCAGTATAGAGCAGATATTCAAATGAAACTACTTCTCATATAAGTTCAAGGGTACATACTCAGTGAATCCATTAATGAGGTATGCACGCTTCAGAAGAACTAAATCGATCCAGCCGCACCGTCTCTTACGACCTGTCGTAACACCAACCTAAAATTGGCAGTTCTGCAGAAAACCAACTAATGGAAATTAAAAGATCACCGTAAAGCTTAAAAATTTCGATACCAATTTTCTAAAAAACCTGGTAATTTAGTATCCTGTGTAACAACACACACTGACTACCGTAAGCAGCCTGCAATATTAAAAGATCTAATAAATAACAGATGTGAAAGAACCACTGGCTATGTGAATTTTTTCGGAATACGTACAACTGTAGCTGTAATTCAGTTGCTTCAAATGAAATTGCAATGAATAACTGTCGTTAAACCCGAAGTACTTTAATTATTAAAATCTTTCAAGTGAATAAAAGAAAATTGTAAGATAGAGAAGCTCTTACTTCGTGTCCTTTTTGTTGTAGTTTTTCGCCAATGTCATCTTTCAGTTCTGTAGGGAATGGTCCAGAGCCAACTCTCGTGCAGTACGCCTTTGTAACACCTATTACACTCTTGATCGACATTGATGGAAGTCCCAAGCCAGTAACGGCGCCTCCAACTGTAGCATTAGATGACGTTACGAACGGGTAAGTTCCTAAAATTATTAAAATCGAGACTATCAAAAAAAATTTTGAGATGAAAAATTTAGTTTTTTACACATTTGGTAGTCCTCTGTCTCCAGCTTCTTGGAATGTGATTATAAACAAATTTTCAGAAGTAGCATCAAAATAGTTACCGAAATCGATATCCAGCATGGTGCCATTTGCACCTTCAACAAGTATAGTTTTGCCACTGTTCCGTAACTCATCCAGTGTCACTACTGTATCACCAACCAGTCCCAGTTCATTCAATTTATCCGCGTGTTTCTAAGAATTCAAAACAAAGATAAGATCGCGCAATATTTATCCATGTCCGTTAGTTTGTTTAATTTAGACAAAAATCAGTGGATCAGTGGAACTACCTTGAATTTTGTCAACTCGAGATCGATGTCAACCTCCAAATCAGGATACTGTCTTTGATAATATTTAACAAGCTCTCGAAATCTAAAGATTCACTCGATATTTCGTATCCTGAGCTATGTGAGTTAAAATGAATAATTTACGCAAGAAAAAGCAGTTCCACAAATAGATTACTTATCAGCAAATCCGTCAAAATCGTAAACTAAATCGCCAACTCTGAGGCCATTTCTGAAACACTTGCTCGAATACGTAGGTCCAATGCCTCTCTTCGTAGTTCCAATTTTACTGAAATGGAAATTTTGCGCCCACAGCAATGCAAAATTTGGTAGAGAAGCAAAAGTGGAAAAGTGAAGAACTGTTTGAAATCAATCACGCTCGTAACTTGAAGATAGTAAACTTTAACAAGTGAAACCCACTTAATGTTCAGTCGATCCTCTGATTGGCCATCAACGAGCATATGAATACCACACACAAGATGTGCACGATCACTGATCAATATTCTTTTTTCCCATCCAGGAATACTGATAATCTTGTTGTGACTCAGTTCATCAAAAAACGCATCTAAATTTACTACTGTGCCATTACCTGAAAACCATATTTTATATACCAAATTAACAGAATATTTTAATATATGCAGTATGTGGCTGAGCTGAAAAAAAAAGCACAAGCAATACTAAACCAGAGTTGCTCCTCCTTATAGCACATTAGACAGTTCACCATTTCCGCTCACATTAACACTCTGAAATTGAATAAAATCTTACCAATTATGTTGAAACAGTGTTCGGCGATGATTCCTGAAGGTATTATGTGAAAATCATATTTTCGTCCATTAGCAACAACAGTGTGACCCGCATTGTTGCCACCTTGACAACGTGCTACAACTTGTACCTGAAAATTTTCAGTTGTTTTTATTTAAACAAGCACAGAAGAATAAAAAAAGCAGAAAACAACACATGAGTGTACAAAAAACTATGAAAATTTTTTCTATGATAACCTTCGTTGTCAATGATCTAAAAGTTTGAACACTGAAAGATGCATTCATTCACACAAAGTACATCTTCATCCTCTTTACAAACATTAAATTTACACGTTCTTCGGACCTTTCGAAAAAAAAACAAATGATGGAAAACTTAACTTATTTTTCGCAATAAGATAATCGACAATTTTCCCTTTACCTTCATCCCCCCACAAAGCACCCAGTAACACGGTCACGGACCCTTTCTCTTGCCCCTTCAACATTCTGAATGATTTGTCCTGAAACAGAAATGACATCTAAAATAAAACAATTTCTGAATCGTCAGCGCAAAGAACGACGCATAAATGAATGCAAAATGGTATCAAGAGCCTCGAAGCACTACATTATTTATCTGAATCTAGCGAAATTCGGAATTATACAAAAAAAAGCATATTTAGCGTCTTTTCAAAACCTATTTCCTTAATGAGCATTATTTCTGGAATTACAATATTCAGCAAAAAGAGCTGAAACTGCAATGACCTTTCATGTCAGTCAGTTTTCACGAAGTAAATTCTTCCAGAAACGAATTTCATCATTTCATATCAAAAAAGGTAATGAACTTTCATTTTTTCACTCCCAAAATCATATTTTAGTTCTATTTCAACAAATCTGCATCATACATAAATTATACAACCTTGCAAACGACTGATACGTATTTTTTTTCAAACCTGTTATTAGCGTAAAAATACAAACGTACGGGCAATCATCACAGAGAACATTCTTTAAATTTTTAGTTTATGATACTGAACACATGACTCGTAAATTAATACACAGTGAAGGAAAAAATTATATTTGAAATGGTAGCACTTACAAAACAAAATGTCTAAGCAAATACGCAGATCTATAAAATCGGCATGAAATACCAGCGTGGATTTCCTCCGTTACTGCGAACTACTTATCGGAAATGTTTTAAAACGAATATTATATATATACAAGAAATGGAAAATAGAGAAAAAAATTTTTTGATTACATTCAAATATTTACTTCAAATGTTTCCCTACTTATCTTGAATATTCATTTTTTTCCATTTTCTCGATGGACAAATTAGGAAATAAAATTTCGAAAGCAATGGAACGTGAAGTTAAACAACTCTTACGATAAGTTGTTTTTTAAAGTTTCGAATTCAGTAATGTCTGAGAAACTGGTACTAATTACCACGAACGTAATGTTTCATAAATCGGCAGCACAACTGCATCAAGACAATTGTTTGTTGACTTGTGCAACACTTTACAAAATGAGCTAAACTGACGAAAAAACACTACAAACTTTACGACAATGGGGAAACCTTAAATAAAAGTTCTGTGCCACCGAGCAGAAAATGAACAAAAGTTTACCTAATAACTGCCTACAACAAAATTAGAATGACTTGGTTGATACATAATTGAAGTTATTCTCTAACCTTTAAGATTAAAACGTAATAGCACCAACACAGCCTTACAAAAATATACAAAATTCGTTCTCATGATTCTTCATCAGCTTCCGCGTTTCGGAGGACTATAATAAGGATGTTTACGAATCCGAAATGGTTCAGCCTCAGTTAAAAAGCTTTCAATAATGTAATCTCGATTCTTCTGACAAGCTGGACCGCACATGCGTGAACCACACTTTTCACATGGATAATGACAGCCTAAATTTGCAAAACCTGTTATAAATTTCAAACGTATCACAGCATATTCCATAAAATTTGTTGAAAGAAATAACAACTATAGTTGATACGAAACATGATTTCCTTGAGGGTTCCACTCAGAAACGATTTGAAATGATGGATGACATCGTTCCTTTTCTATTTTCGACTCTGTCTCAATTCATAAAGTATGAATTTCCAATAAGAAAACTGTGAAGATATGAATCACCAGGGCAAGACATTCGCAAGCAATCACATAACTTGACACTGTGACCATCAGCTCTGACAAGACAGCCTTCTTGGTCATGATGCGGAGTGTAATCTATCGTGCGATCGACCGATGCTACTATTGAAAACAAAACCGAAATATTATCAGCAAGTATGAAACTTTTAGATCAACTTCAAACAGCTTGACATGCTACATTAAGTGAATTGAAAAAGTTGTAACTGTGAGATGTTTGGAAATACCGTACGTTTGGAAATATATGCAGTAGACGATAAAATTCCGAAAATCACATAACGCACCTTTCCGATGTCTCGTAGATCTACGAACTCCCTGCCTATTGTGTAGAGCTTCCTCAGTGGAAATTACAGTTGCCTCTCCAGGATTGATAAATCTGAGATTCCTTAATTCTCGATGCATTTGAAGTTGTGATAAATTACCTGAAAAAGCAGAACAGAATGAATAACAAATTCAATCCAAATTATCAGTTTTCTACTGCAATATATGCCTTGAAAAACCACGAGTTGCCGATAAGGAAAAGTAATCTGGGAAAATTCGTTCAGAAATGCCCATCGGAAGTAAACTCAAGGATTGCATAATCCATCTCGTTTCACTTTTGTCTCAGAGAACACATACAAGAAAGTGCTGGGATTGAAAATTTCACTAGCGGCCACGTGAAAGTACTTGGGATAAAATTAAAAAAATACTTATTTCGAGGGTTGGGAAGGCTAATGTCACTGAGCGAGTTTCTCCGTTGTCCGCTATCTCTTTTGTTCGCCTCGGTCCTACTGATAACTGAAAACTGAAATCAACTGAAGAGCTTCCACAGCACTGTATGATGGACGCCCATTGCTAAACGACGGATCAAAAATCATTCTTCCAAACTATCAAATTTCAAAGGTTGGTGAAGCCAGTCTGTCATGCAGGGGATTCGCTCACTAATTCTTAACAAAAAATAACCATCATTACAACCAGATATCATAACCTTTGCCGCCAGATAAAAGTTAGTTTTCAACTAAGAGCTATCATTCCTATCCACCTGCGTGTGACTTATGTTTTCTGTTTTATTCAACCATCTATTTTGAAGATAAAGGAGTCGAGTGACACATCCATCCAAAGCAGTTAAACGTATGATAGGCGACGAATCCTCATGTACAAGTCTTTTTCTATTTAAAAAAAATAAAAAGTACAGCGTGTACGTTCCTTCCAATCTATTCCGTAAGCTGGTGTGTCCGGGATAAATCCAAAATGAACCTATGTAGGAGAACAGGAAAGCAATAATATGCCCTATTTAATTTTGTTTTATAATGAAATTGAATTTACAATGGATTCACAGTTTAATCAAAGGATCAGTTGTAGTCAGCAGTCTTTCTGCTTTTTGGCCAATTCGTGATAAACCGGTCCTTGAAGGCCCTACATATTTATCATTATTATTGTCATCGCATATGCGGCATCATTTTATCTTTCAAATGAAGTCAAACTAGGCGGGTGGAGTTCAAAATAAATGTGTTGGTTGGATTAGTCACGATCGTTGAGCGATCTTTTTCCATGTTCATTTCGTCACCATCAACAGCATATCTCATGTTAACAGGAGGAGGGAAAAATGAAATTATAAAATGCAGTGACAATTATCGAATTGGGGATTATCGACTCAGTCGTACTGATGCTGATGAGTATCCTCGACTTGTTTCCGAACAAAAGCTCATCACGCTACCTGGAATACCTTTGCTGTGCCATTTGTGTATGTATGCGTATACGGTATTATCTGTCCGAAAAAATTACAAGGATCCATTTCTTTTCTCATGAACTTACTAATTAAACAATCGATGCCCTGCTTTAATAACGAGTGAAAAGACAGACCAGTAATTGCAATAACATTTATTAGAATTATAGATGAAGGTACTATTGCCTTGTCAGAGTTGGTAAATTAGAATAATTCATTGTGGTATGTGTTTGTGCAGGTTGTCGTGACCCCCAAACCTGTTGTCGTTTTCTTTCCCCCACCCTTTATCCCCAAAAACAAACATAAAATTGAAGTTCCTGGTTGTCACACTTCATCTCTTTATCCATCCATTCAATTCCCTCTCTTCCCATTTCACCAGCCCACTTTCAACAAACTAACAATTCCCTTCAACCGGTGTTCAGGTTGGCAAGATTTTCCATTGGGATACGTTCGAGATAAGATTCTGAGTTAACCACGATGTCCAGTGAAAGGACAAATGAAATGTCCACATCATTACGCTATAATCACCGTTGCTGAGTACAAGAATCCGGTATTGCTCTGCTTGAGCGCCAACCCCTTCAAATCCTTCCTCCAATCCACATTTTGGCTGACTGCTGAAGTCTTTGGGATGACGCCATCATTGTCCACCACTCTTCGCTTCCTATTCTTCCTATCAATTGCGCTCGAATCTTCCAATAGCCAGGTAATATTTCTTGATATTATATTCCGTGTCCTTTCTCCTTTCCTGCATTCCATCATCATTTCTTTTTTTCACATCGAAAAATATTGAAATGGTCTCTGAATCACTGGAACGTTACCATTCTACTCAATATTACCGTAACTGAATTCATTCCTAAGAAGATTCTGTGATCAGTAAACTCAGAATTGGATCGGAACATCAAATAGTAGCAAATAAAAGAATGATGAAGATAGTTAATGAGTGAAGGGTAATTATATCCCAGCACCATTGATACTTGGACTGCACCGCGAATGCTTCTCCAGAATGCTTTGGTGTGCTTTTCCAGGAAATCGCGGTACTTTCCATCTATGCACTGATTTCACTGACACATTGCAGAGCAATAGTGGCAATCCATTCCTGAACTTTCTGTCGGATGAGAACATTGGACAGTTGACGCGAATGGCCGGAGTGATTGTTTCTTCTGCGGCCAAGCATTCCGCCGCAGCAAATATAGACGCATTGTATGATTTCTTTCTTGTCAGCCTAAACATTTATATTGTTTATTAGATCTGATACCAATGTTTCAGATGGAGCGATAGTTGAGGGGAACGAAGAGGAATGTGGCAGTTACAGAATTTATGTGAAATATGTTCGTCCACGTTAACGTATAAAATATTAAGTGCTGTTTTAGAACAAGACCAGGTCATCCGGAACCAGGACCTATATCGCTCAATTCTCGACCATCTGAAATGATCGGCCAGTCCATAACAAATGCTATTTCACCAGCTATTGTTAAAATCGCTCAAAATCATGGTTTAATGGGAGGGCAGCAACACAGAAACACTTATGATTTTGGATCGAGCAGTGGTGCAAAATCACTATTGGACGTTGCAGAAGCATTTTTAGGATCTTCAAGACCTGGCAGATCAGCGGCGGCTCTTGGAGTGAAGACACAAGCGCAAAGGAAAGATGCGGAAATCAACTGGTTACCGACCATTCGACAGTTAACCCCTGGCGCAAATAGCAATTTCGGTATACCAAAGGGTGAAGGTTTGTCATCGCTTAATATCGAATCGTCAACCATTTGATAACTGCCATTTTTTAAAATCTCGAACGGAAAAGCTGATTCATCCTGAAGACTTATTTTAATTGATTAAATAATTTATCTTTGATCGCTATACATTTTCTGGTTACAACATTGATCTTTGATTTTTAATTAATGTTTCTGAAGAAAATTTTGATTTTTAATTGATATCTTCACTACTTTCGGAAAATACTTTGAGTGAAGAAATCAATCTTTCGAGTGGAAGGCGAAAGTAATTTGTCGCATATTCACAAACAGGTTTTCAAAATCTCTCACATTAAAGATTTCTTTCCAGGATGCTTGCCATTCCTGAGCGAATTTATGAGAGTAGCATACGGGAACTGCGTGAAAGTGGCAGATGAGAAGGCATGGGACCTTTGGGGTAGTCAAATCACCAATGCCCTTTTCGGTGGTAAAGTTGATTTCATCGGCGCTACGTGAGTTACAGACTTTAACAGAAATGACTCAAGTGTCCAGTGTTCACGTTGATCACTTGATGCTGTTAATGGTTTGCTTCTTGCTGCATGCTTCAAGCCTATCTAAGCTCGCTCCTTGTATCGCTGTTTATGAACTGTGAAGATTTTCAAACGAAATCAAATTATTCATACATTGCAATTATTTAAACGAATAACTATGCTTGTCAGAAGCTGTACAATTCCTTTCCGGTAATCTTACAGGAAGGAAACATGTAAACGGGGTGCAGAACGTCAGCACTGTGGTCAGCTGAGGAAGGTGATCAGCGAGTGCGATATTTTAGGATCGCTGCAAGTGGCTATGCAAATGCAAAGAGCAATTCAGCGGTGTGACGAATTTTCGGGTATCATTGACCAGGTATTCCGTAATTCTGCTTGTTTTGTGTTTTCAGTCCCCTCTTTTATATTATGACAGCAAAGTACTTCATCTAAAAGCTTCTGACGTCGAGAAGATGATCTCCCTTAATTTTGTCTTTCAGAATCCTATGCAAATACTCAATCAGGTAAATGCTATTATTGGCGGTGAATTTGCGCAAGGATTTTTGCATAAATTTCTTGGTTGATTGTATTCATTTGCATGCTCATTGATCTCATTCCTCCATTTTTTCGATTTGAAATTCAACACAACATGATTCTTCTTTTGAGTCACGTTCAACCATTAATTCCTCTTATCGAATTCATTTTGCTGTTAAATTCAAGAAGGAAAGATGAGCATGGAAAAACTTCCTGAGATTAATTCAAACTTGTTTATAATTATAATTAATCACTTGCACGGATTTTCAGTATTATCCGAAAGTGAAGTAATTTGCGCTGCAAATTTGTCAATTAAATATACGATAAATGGCTTATTATATATTTAAATACGTTCGTTTAAAAATCTTCAATTGTGAGAATGTACAGGAAAATTGTGCACATAAACGATAAATAATTAAATTAAAAAGCAAATGAAAAATGCGGAATGTCAGATCTTATTTGTCAGGAAAAAATAAAGAGTGAGTAAATCTAAAAATCTTCCTGGGAATAATTCAAACTTGGTTTATAATCAAGCATTTGCGAGAATCTTCAGTATTATCCGGAAATGAAATGATTTGCGTCTGAACTTTGTCAATTAATTGAATTAAATTTTCTGCCAACTGAATCCGAGATTGCACAGAATGATGGGTAAGATTCTTTACACGTAGATTAGTGTCTATTCACTAATGGTACTAAATGGAAGCTGAGGGACGAGTGAGAAGCAAGAAGACGGATTTTATACAAAACACAGCACTTTGCTCAACTGAGGAAGGTGATCAACTGATACATTTCAATCGACCCATTTCACTTTTACATCTTTCGCAGATATGTTATTTACCAGCTCCTCTGAAATTTTAAACTTCCAAGTGCCTTATTCATACTAAATCCTTCTCAATTAGGTTGGAGAATAACTAAGATTAGATAAAAGTATCCGAATCCTATCACACCACAGTTAAATGATTCATGACAGACGGAAGGAATGACCCTTAGAATCATAGTTCGACCGTTAGTGACCCACAACACGCGGAAATCTATTTATCCACAAAGTTAAATCGATATTAATCCACGCTGACTGGATCCGGTAAAAAACAATATTGAAGCCTCTCTCACTTTAAATTAATCATTTTTAGACATTACTCTGTGGTTTTCAATACGACAAAGTTCTTTGAGGCAATCACAAACGGCATGAAGTAACCATAAATTTCTAAATTCGAATTTTCACCTTCTGTCCACTGATAATTCGGTTTCCGAAGTTGAAAATTCGAATTTAGAAATTTCATCACCGAGTTAATTGACTCAGGAGAATCATTGTCCCTGTTGTTTTTTTGCTGGTACTTTTGGATGAAGGAGGACTACCTCGTCCACCCTTCTTTCTCCGCCGTTATTCGAGAACTTTTCCGGAAATAATAATTGGCACATTAATACTGTGTTGTTAAATGAAAAGTTATTGCTCGTACTATATGAGACAATGACTGACTCAGCATCTGTCAACACTATTAAAGTTCAGTGGCACATGTGCTGTCGCCGGAAGTCCTCAAAATTGGGTATTTCACGCGAAATAACACAATGCAACAAAAGAAAAGGGAAAGCCGCCCAGGAGCTGGTTGATTCGGAGTGATGGGCAGGGCGTGTAGTGAACCATGGAGAAGGTTGAGAGTGACGTTGTGTTACTCGAGGCATGAGTACAAAAAAATACGTGACAAAAACGAGAGTACTGCAGTAATGTGGGATAGCATGGATATTGATTTACAGGGGGAGCTTGTACCAATAGACCGACACTATATTGAGACGTTAACGACATTTGAGTATCATAGATTTAGGTGGCTGAGTTCTTTCATACTTTATGAGCTAATCCTTCTGGTTTCTTGACACGCGTTTCTTAACGTCGTGATCTTGAATGCTTGAAAAAATGCGTGATGTTTAAACATGAAAATAATGAAGAATTAAATTCAGCTCGGTTTTGTTGACTCAAAATATTTAATTTCATTGTAGTATTTTTTTGCACGATTTAGCCATCCAGTATTGTTATCTTAGATTATTTTCGAACAAAAATTTCAAACTTTTTCGAGGATTGCTGATTAATTAATTGCTAGAATACAACTTTTTAAAAACAAACTTGACACCTGTTCCTCTCACAGCAAGGATGAGGAATACGCAAGTTCAAATTTTTTGCGATTTTTTTATACTTTCTCAGGATGAAAGCAGTACTGATTGCTGTCCTGAAGCATTTCATACAATTAGCGGTTTTATAGGGTCGCAAATGAAGATAAAAAATATGTAGTCGGAAGTGGGCTTAGCATCGTAAATCCTCGAGATTTATGTTTCTAATTAAATCATAACATAGCATTTCTCATTACTGCTCAGTATAATCAGTAAATTCCATACACATCCAACTGAAAATGATGTAGTCCTTGATGTTTATTTTCATCTAACTCACAAGGCTCCTCAAGTCATGATCGTCTTATGAACGGAAATATTCAATTAATGAAGTGATTTTGAGGTATACTCGTTCTTGTTGTTGAGAAGGTAATAAAACCAGGTGGAATAAGGTCACTGATATATGAGCATACTAAACCCTGAATTAGCCCATGCCAATGGGAACAGTAAGTAGTGTGTGTGCGACATTTAATCTATGTTATTCATATTTTCTAGTCACAATAAAAGAGCTGGAAATGGATGGAATGATATAGATGAAGCCACATTTAATGCGCATTTTATAAGATCCCATTTTTTCCAGCCAAATTGGCCATAGTGCATTTTTCTTCTGCAGCTATATTGCGAAGAGACAAGCAACAGTAGGAATAAACCTTTTTACCTGTCCGATTTACATTATTTTCATATTTTTCTTTCATGTACATTTGCCATAAGTTTTTTTGAATACTCATAGCTTACATTCAACCCACTCGAATAAGCTTGTAAAACTGAACTTAAATTAAATTCAATCAGAACAATTCAAAGCGTATAATTTAATCTTCAGGTAGAGATCCCGACCCGTCTATTCGATTAGACAATCCATCTTGACCTTCTTCTTTGATAACATCTATTTTGACCCTCTTGCTTGATAATATTCACATGCAGTAATAACGTTGCTGATTACAGCAAAAATCCATTTTATCAGACAGCTTTATCATCTAAAAACAAGCTTTGCAAGGAATGATATGCTCTTGCACTGAAACATTGATTACTTCGAATCGATGACACCTTGGTCTCTACACTAACTTTATATTTAATCCATTAAAATTTTTGTTCACTTCCTGATTTCTATTCACATTTTCGTGGAAATACAGAGATTTTTTAAAATTCTCAAAATTTTTTTATCTGTAGAAATGAGAATTTTCAATTCCCCAACAATTAGTGGCATCTTTAAATGGTTTATTACAATTCACAGAACATGACAGTGACAAATGAGAGAAACATTGAAATTGGAATGCTTTGTTTTTATTCTTTTGGACAATACTCCCGGAAGCCAGGCCATGGGAGCAGATTTATTTCGTCTAAGCTCCATGTCGTTTTCATTTCTAAGCGGCCTGTTGTCGATAGTGCATTCATTTCAACAAAGCAATCTCCAAACATTTTACTGGTCTAAGCTTTATTTCTTGCCGTAACTTCTCAGATTAGTATCACTCTGGACATCTTCACATTCATTCATTTTTTCTTTGATGTTGTTAATGAAGCGGTCTCTCTCATAAAACCTGGTCTGATGTACTATTTACTGACAATTGGTGGCGAGGCATGTCAGTGATAATCATCCAATGTTTGTCAGACTTTGAAAATTTTGTTATAAATACGTTAAAAAACCATTTCGTTCTTATTCCTTATCAAACTTAGCGACGCAGTATTACTACATTTTGCAGGAACCATAGAAAAATCAAGTTCCAAGATTGAAATGGCAAATTGAATGTTTGCAGTGAAATCTTTTTGACCTTCCGAATTTTCGAAATGTATTTTTTGCCATTGGATTGAAGCGGTAAGTGAAGTTTTCCTGCGTACCTTAGTCATTATTTAACACTAAACAGAGTAGAATTTGCTTGGCCATTAATTCTTTGTGTCTTTCTCATTTAATTAGAAGTAAAATGGCATCAATTGGACGCGTCAGTGAAAGGAATGTCCAGCTTGATTCAGATGGAATTCATTTTTAGACTGTTTTATCAGTATGTGTAAACTTCCATGCCACACTATCTTGGAGGAAAACTAATTGGGGACGAATGAACAATGAAACGACTGAAACGATTTTTGCAAACAAAGAAAAGATCACTGTCGCTGAAACCAGTATTGCTACTGTAACAGCAGTGATAACTGATAACTGGTTCTACTGGAAATGGGATGATGCAGTCATCAAATCTTTTGAAAATTCAACAAGCGACAGTAACAGTGGCGGTGTAAATGTTAAAACCGCAACAACTTCCATAAACTCAACACTGGAAAACTTTTCCAGTACATTCAACGGTTGGAATATTTTTAGCAATTATTTCGGGGAAGTCCTTCCGTTTTAATCTGAATTATTTCACTGTTCAACGCTATTGTGTCCATCATCTATTTTGTCATTAATTTGTAGTACATTAGCAAGGGTTCCATCAAAAATTCATTTTCACTTTCCATGCTTATACCTCCTCTTTTTTAATTTATTGTGTATTTTCATTTTCTGATAACCCGAAAGCCTCATTCTGGCACGAGAATGAAAACGTGTCATGTTTACTGACCCGGTTAGCCTTCAAAAGCAGCCTTGAGCACTGTGCTGAGACAACGGAGAATGGTCAGTGGAATTTAGAAGTTAGCTGTGCTTATTTATCACTTGGGACTGGGATGTTTGATTTACACTGTTGCTTTGCTGTGTCTGTTAAAAAGATGCATTTTTCAAGAAGTAATAAATAAGAAATTCTCACTTCTTTTCACTTTTCTTTCCTTCATTAATTAATTTCGTAATTTGCCACTTTCGTCTTATTAGCTTCGTTCGTAAGACGAGGATTACCTGCTTATCTTTCCTATTTTGCCAAACAAGATAACTCATTTCCACTGATGTCTTATTGATTCCACAACCGTTTTCTACACTGTCATCATTGATGATAATCTGATTTCATAAGCTGAATTATCATTGTTAATAAATTGCGCAAGATTTCACCTTGTTTTGATTCAATTGATTTTAGTGTGACGTGCCACTTTGTTTAGTTTTCATTGTTTCCAGAAGGTATTCCATGGCTCATATGCATTCTGATAGGTGCATGTGCAACACTGATTGCTGTCTTTTTTATTATTGTTGTCACTTATCTAACGCTGAACAACAGGTGAGCTATATCGCTTATCTAAAAATTTGGTTTACTTCCTTTTAATTGATGTTGGCGGTATTGTACATACAAATCCGTAGCAGGAATCAATAAGCCACTGTGGAAAAATTACTGCGAATACAGGCAGTGCACAAATATTAACCTCTGTGGGTCTGCACTGATTTATTTGTTTGATTAATTGATAAAACCATGAAATTCCAGGAAGGGATCCAGAAGAAGCAATGAAATTGATCTGCAAACCACTGTTTCCTGCGGGCATATATCAGAGTTTGTACGGTTTAGGTACCATTTCATCGGTTTCCTCGCACAACTGTTTCACAATAATAATGAGAATATAATTGAGGAACTTGAAATTTGCACATCTCAGTTTTGAGATCCGACTTTAGGATATCAGATACTATGCAATTTAATTCCATGGCATATAGCACGAAAATAATGCAGTTGGATGTTTTGCTGTCCGAAATCGATTTCTGATAGACAAGAAGATCACATGGTCCGTCAGAATTCAGCAAGCAATTTAGACCCATATAGAAGACCGTCACTATCGCTTGCCAACCTTATAAACATCTCTGGTTTGTTGACAGCATTTAGCGGTTTCTTGTAAAGAAGCAAATAACTAATGGTGGAAGGATTTCAGAAGACGAGTTTCATAGCAACTTTTTGTTCTACCGTCGCTTGGGAACTTTGAATACGAAAGAGTCACATTCGAGTGCGTTAACGGATGAAGCAAAACATATGTCGTTCTTAGCTGAGGTTGCTGATGGAAACAGTAGTAATTTATTTGCAATAAATGTGACAGGTATCCAGGAGGTACCGGTAATGCCAAAGCAAAATCATCGCAGTCGCCCGCCTTAGCCATCACTCTCGAGTTATTTCAATCACCTATAATGTAATACATTTGTATTAAAGTTTTATCATCGCCAATGAAGCTAGCCAAACTTTCCTTTCCAATGATTTCTTTCAAACTTTTATTTCGACCAAAAGAGACGATAATTGTGTGCACAACCACTTCACGTAGTCATCAGACGTCGGTCAGTTTTGGAAATTAGAACTTATTCGATTAAAGGAAAAAGCAGATGCAATTCAAGCGAAACATTAGTAGACAAGATGGAAGATGTGAAGCCAGTTGGCCATGGAAAGAAACAAAGGTATCTGGAAAAAGTGCTATTCCTGGGACAAATTATTTGTTGTGAAAAACGAAAAAGCTGTCAGTCAGTCACCTATTGCGAAATCCCTTTTTTGACAAAAAATTCTAAATGTGCAACAAAGCCTTTGTTTGCAAGGGTTAATGTAAATCTTGAGAGTACAGAAATTGTAAGTCTTGTTAATTGCGAAATCTAATCCTTTGTTCACAAAATGTGATGCCTTGCTAATTGCAAAAAAAATGTAATCTTTGTTTCAACAATTCAAATTCTTTGTTTCGTAACTACCAGGGACAATGATGTAATGCAGTGATGTAAAATTATTCCGTATATAACCCAAGCAATAATCCCCAAGCATTCATCCTGCATCGACCGTATCCACTGTCTAAACCCGATCCGACGTCTTATTCAATTTCCTATCACTATTATCTTACATTGCTTTATTCAAATTGTTCCGCGTTTTATTAATAACATTGTCTGGCAGTAAAAGATTAAATTCACGACATTATTGGAAAAGAGAAAGAATCAGAAAAGTGGTAAGCTCTCATTGCTGAATGACCGCAGACTATCAGGAACATCCCACGAAAAAGTGCTACTACAACATAAGATCTTACAATACACCTGTTCACCGATGCTTCAACGTTTGTTACTTTCTCGAGTCAGGAGTATCACCAAATGGCAAATTGAAGTCACAAAGATCAAGATGGCGCCATAATGTCGAAATATATGATGAACTCCTGTCAAGTTTACCAGGCGCCACAGTGTCGAATCTATGATACACTTCTGCCCAACAACCAGTCAAAATTAATGTGTCGCGATCTGATTAAACCATGTCGGTGGAATGCAATATAAACCGTGGTCCCAGAGAAAAGTGTTTTGTCAGTTCACTTTTGGAATCGAAGATTATATCTAAGGTCCAACGACGAGAACAATTTTTCACAATTACCTTGGATTATTACCAAATTTCTTGCTATTCGCCACGTTCATTATTCATTGCATTCGTATTTAACGCGTGCGTTGTTTAATTTCTTATTCGAATAAAGGTTTTATTAACCCAAGTTTGAGTTCGAGTTATCCAAGTTGTTACAGGTGAAAATAGAAATTTATTTTTGAGAATTATCTTTGAGAAATGGTAAATCTCTGAAACAAAATTCAATTCTTAGATTAAAAAAGTAGATAAGATAAAAATATCATGTTCTCACAAATTAGACTAACAGTCGTTTCCGACTCATTTTCTATAAGTTCAATTTAAATGACGAGAATATATGGATGTTAATAATCAGAGCAAGGAGTAAGTCAGATTGGGGTGACACAGTTTAAATGCATGCGCAGTGTTTGCTCAGGCCTTCCAATTGTCACAGATGTGACTCTGTGTAACATACTTTTCTTTCTGTCGCAAAATGTCCCATTTATTTCATTCTCTTTCAACTGTTTTCATGCTATTTATTTGAGCAAATTTATAAAATCTCTTTTTTCCATTCTTCATTGTTTCCTTTAGAGTTAGGCACCATTAAGGAGCGGTACCTAAGCCTATAGAGACTCTGACCTTGAAAAGATTCGACTTTGTCCTTCCAAACCTCAAAAACAAACAAAACAGGCTATTGAAATTAAGTTACCAAAAAATCAGTCATCATCAACCAATTACTGAGCTGACCGACCCTATCACCCCACACTTGCTTTACTTTCTTCGACGATAGTGAAAAATAATCATTGCTTAGAACCTTTGCTGCTTAACTATCAACTTGATCTATAAATTCAGTCCCTCCTTCATCTATTTAGTGCCATCTTCAATAAGTTTGTCTTTTTTGTTAACTTCAGAACATTTCCAATAAGTTCATTAACTTTCGTCTTCTTTTATGAGTTCATGGCTGCACTTTTCAAATTTTTGAGAACTGAAATAGGTTGGTAAAGTAGAAGCGAAACTCATTTACGAAAATTTCAACCTGGATTTGCCTATAGTTGCTTTTCATGAAAGTGCAAAGTGACAGATTGACGAAACAGTTAATAATTAAGAGAGCAAAGCTAATAAGGTTTTTATATCGCTGTCGCAGACACCTCTTCGACTTGACCTTTTCTTATCAATTCAGGATTTGAGACATTCAGGTATGAAACACTTTCATATTTCTTTGAAAGATCAAAATCAAATTTATACTTCAAATGGATAATTCAGGAAAATTGACTGCATTCTTTTATCAACGGTTGTCTATCAGTAAATCAAAAAAAAATCGCTTTTTGAAGAACCACCAAAGAAGTAAAGAGTAGAAATCATGGTTATTCTGCTGGTAACATTAATAAGAATGACCAAGCAACCGATAAGACCATCCGATTTTTATCAAAATTGAATATTTTGTTGAAGATAAAATGAACTTTGTGAAGCATGAAAGGATGGATATAGGTAGAATACGATGACATGACCCATTCCCGTTGGCAAGAGACAGGTATGCATGGTATTGCTGATGTGATGGAGAAAGCTTTTCTTCTTAATCAGATAGATTAAAGAGCAACAAGTAGGCCCTATCCGTCATAACATCATTTCATTCCAATTAATCAGTCTGTAAATCCAATCTCACGTAAATTCTTTCTGACCTTTTCTTTTTCCAATTAACATGAAAACCTGCGATGAAATTCTCACCATATTAGATATTTTCACTTCAAATCAGCATTATCATTCATTTCCTAATATTTAAAAATTCTTTCAAAGTATTTTTGCAAATTTTTCAAGTGAACGAGGAAAATCGCCGGAGAGTTTGATAGGTTGTTCGACTTCAATTTGTTGGAAAAGATCTGCAGAAGATGTAGCAGTCATTAAAAGCTTGACCTCATGGCTTGTTTGACGTTTCCTTCTAATTATGTTGCAGATCCGGATGTCTCGTTGTAGCATATCAGAAAAAGACAAAGCTTGCATAGAAAAATTACGACAAGCTGTTAAAGACGAGGTGTGGAAAAACCACAATCAGTTTACTAATGTATTACGTACCAATCTTGAAATGACTTTTAAATTGATTTTGATCACTGAATTAGATGAGTTAAATATCAAAAGTGCGAACACATTCCTCAACTTTCAAACTAATGAATTGTGGAAAGTTTGGGAAACTAAATCAATCAAATGCTCAGCATGGCCAGATTTGATCGTTGGAAATGGTTCCGCTTGCATGGAGAAATTATTTTTCGTTTAGAAATGGCATAAATTTGTTGCAGCTTTTTCTATTACTGTGAATGATTATGAAATATTCAGCTCACTTCATACTACGACACCGATTTCAACTTACTACGATGGCTCCAAGGTCACAACTACAATTTTGATGTGGTGGTGCGGAAATTAAGAAATCATTTACTCCTTCGAAATTCGAAATGGGATTTGGACAATTTGGCAAGTAAACCACGCAATCATCCTTTGCACGCTTATTGGAAGGTTCACATTATTTCCTTTGCATTAATAAATTAATGGAATTGAATTCAAACTGACTGAATTAGTTGAAATCGAAAAGATCAGATTTCTCCTTAAGAATGAATCATTAACGGATTCGACAGTTTAGGCTGGCATAACAGGTCCAGCAATAAGAACTCCAAATGTGGTCGTCAATGTCGAGCAAACCGGACGAAACGATTACTGGGGAATGATACAGAAGTTCTCATTGCTCGATATTATGCAGGCTCGCATCCAGGACCTCGAACTGTTGTTACGTCAAGTTATGGAAATGGAGGAGGAAACTGGTAAATGAGTTTTTAATTCAATCCACCGAGTAGATTTTCCGAATGAGTCACAACTTCCATAAATCAAAATTAATATATTGTTAACTGTTTTAGCAGAAAATTAAACCAGCTTGTTATAGAAATTTATTAACTGAACAGTCTACTCAACAGATCATTAAGCGTCCGAAATTTCACTGTAAATGTAGACAGCCGTAAAATCGCTGACACTGTGGCATCTAACAACTGGTCATACCAGGTAGTTTCGATCGCCTCGTCGACTGTCGTGAAAATTTTTTACGCGATAACGTTAGGGATGTCCTTCCGCTGGTAACAAGGGATCTTAGAATTTCAAACGATTTGCTAGCGAGGGTAAGTATATGGAATGATAAAAAACGCTGACAAATAGAAACGTCCAGGAAGAAAGAGAACAAAGAAACAGTCGGTGTCACCTAACAAAGATGCAGGTGGTACATAAAAAAAACGGATGGGACGCATCCTACAGCTCACGTAGTTTACGTATAAAGTTTTACCAATGAGATTAAACACAACATGGGTAGGTGCCATGATGCACTGATTTCGGTATAGACGAGAAAAAGAGAATTACAAAAATCTGTTACAATTATCTCGGCTATCCCGACACCCACTACGATTTTAACCATTCACTAATCTGCAGGTCAACAAGCTTCCGTTTTGTATGTGATGGATTTGACGGATTTGAAGTACGACAAACGTTTACTGACCTTAATGACGGGCCCTCTGGCCAGTATATCACTATTTATGAGTGAGCACTATGTGGAGGTGATCAACAAATTCGTGCTGGTCAATGCTCCGTCATTCATGGCTTCGATTTGGTATATTTCCTGATTGCTTACTTTGCTGATCCTTATAATTAGTTGTTTCTCTAACTCGAAGCATATGATAAGCAGACGGTCCTTCGCCCTTTTTTAGGACAATAGTGAAGCCAATGCTACCGGCACAAACATCTCAGAAGGTATCTATGTTCGGCTCAAACTGGAAGACCAACATTCAAAAAATTGCTGTGCCTGAAGTACTGCCAGCATATTGGAATGATGACAAAATGCAGGTGCTTCTCAACGCAGTACATTTGTATTCTAGAGGACGAGCAGCTTACACAAACACACCTGTTCAATTCTTTTGTATTGATATCATCGCGAAAAGTGCAAGTTTTAGCAAAACTTAATTTCGATAATCCGCTTTTTAACAAATTGCAGGTATTCAGAGCAGAAATAGAACGTTCCAGACCGGTAGATCTACAACATTATCAAACAAGAAAGGTGGATGAAAGAAGTAAGGTGTTATCAGTTGGAGCTGCAAAAACAGGTACGATCGATGTGGATGCCAAAAAGGTTTTCCTTTGTTATTTTAAAAGTGAACAATTGAGACAAATTAAAATTTCAAACGACAACATAAGTGGAAATGTTAACACTTGAAGAGAGAGACAAATTTCTAACCTTTACAATAACTTCACCGAATTGAAAAAGTTTTTCAGGGTTCTCTGATAAAATATAGCTTTCATGCTGATGGACACTTTGGATTCACTGTTTTTTATGTCCGAAACCAGTCTTTTGGAGGCTCAGATTCACTAATCAACATTTATCCTGTATTAGCGGTACGTATGGAACTGGTAATTATACCAATCAAATTCACCGTATTGGCTTAAAATTTTCAAACTTTCAATTCTTGTTCCTTGTTCTTTCGATTTTTCAGCAAATTTCCTCGTGTCGACCCTTTCTCAATATGTGCCTATTCTGCTGGAAAAACTTTTTCCAGTCTTCCGTATTGATTAATTATTAGTTCAAATTTGCATAAATAAAAGAAAGGTTCTTTTATTTATGCAAATTTGAATTTTTCTTTGTCTTTTTCACAACTTCTTTCCACTTTGCTGGGTTTCGAGCGATTTCTTTCCAGGTTCTTCCGCATATTTCCTTAATTTGGTCGGTCCACCTTTTTGGGGGTTTTCTGGGAAAGTTTTTTAACCCCTATGGGATACGAATCGAGGACTTTGGTGGTCCACTGCATGTGGCATACATGCCCAGACCATTTCAGTCTGCTCGTTCTGATTTCCTGTGGTGTTGGATACTCCACTTTAACGTCTTCTTTCTTCGTTTGGGACGTGATTTCGTAACGAAATTCCGATCGTCCTTCGTTCCATGGCTCGTACGGTTATCTCCAATTTATGTATTGCAGCTTTTGTGGATGTCCACGTTTCACATCCATACAGTATCGCAGGAAGGACCGCAGAGTTGAAGATCTCTGCTTTCATCTTCGGTGTTAGAGAGGGGTGCAGGAGGATGTCTTTCATTTTGTTAAATGCTATTCTGCTTCCGTTGGATTTCTCCCATGAGATCGTTTCGTACGTTATAGACGTATTTGACTTCTTCGATGACCTTACCACCCAGCTTCATTTTTGCTCTCAGCAAACCTTGAGATCTGATGTACTTGGTCTTTGATCGGTTGATATAGAGTCCGATCTTGTCTCTGGCTTTCTCAAATTCACGCATTTAATCATGTGCGACATTCTCGGAATCGGTGAAATCACAAACTTCCGTTAGTAATTATTATTTGGCACGTCAGTTTGCTTAATTATCGTGTACGTTGTTCGTGCATTCATTTTCCGTCCACAAGATGTTTAAGACTAGCTTTAATTAATATAGTGCAAAAATGAAATTCGGAATTATATTAAAACTGAATTTAAGAAGATCCCTGGACCAACTGTGGTACCAATCAGAGAAGAAATCAGATGTGAAAAAAGTGGAACATACAAACTTTGGTTCAGTAACGAGCATGCATGGTTGCACACGTTAAATATTCATTATATAATCGATGTTGAATCGGCAAATGAATAACTGTTGTAATGAATTGTGTATAACTTGAACTATTGATTTTCCTAATGGTTTCGTCTTTAACTGATTTGCCCTTATCGATTGTTGAGTACAGGAGATATTTTATTGTGTATTTTTGTCAAATTCTTTTTTTGTGTGTAAAAAATTTTCAATACTTTTTGAATTTTGCTGATTTATTCACTGTTCCACTTTGATTTAAAAAGGTGATAACGAAAAGAGAGACTAACAGAACTCGAGAAATCAACTTTTTTTCAATCAATAAATACCCAATCGGTTAAATAACAATTCATGGCAAACTTATGAAATGGATGACCAAATTACTCCAATATTTCATGTTACATATCACTGAATGATGAAATATATTGCCTCAATTTATCTTTTATAATTGAATATTTTGATTCATTCATACCAGCTGCATTTCATTTTACCATTCACTCACTTCATTTTAATGAAAACATGAAACTTCAGTTTTTCTTGCTGTGGTAATTTCTTCTTTTGAAACGATTACTTTACCATCGAAGGAAACTGAAGCGATGAGAGTCCTACAGCGGCGGAGAGGTTTGAGTGTCCATCTCAAGTTGAGGATGTCACATCAGGACCAATACTCTTCACGGGATACCTTGGGCAATGTGAAATCAGAGAGAAAAAACGAGTCATGATTAGCCTAACCAGCTAGTGACTTAAGAAAATGGCTAAAAAACACAACTTCTTTCCGAGCAAACTAGGAAGAAGTTGTGAAGAAGGGTCGAAACTAGGAAACTCGTAGAGAAATCGACTCAACAAGGAACAACAACAGGGACCAAGGTAATTTCTTAATTCTGTGCGTTTCATGTCAGTTATCATACGTCCTTTATTAGCTGCCGCTGTTCAAGTATCATGGTTATCTCTTCCAGGTACAAAAAAAAAAAACGATTTTCTCGGTAAGCGGAAAACCGCTTAGTAAGATTGATAGTGAGACCAGTATGTTGATTTCATCTTCGTCCGTAGTTTTTTCTGAACATGACTTCAATTTAGTGAAGTCTCAGGAAAAGCCTCCACAACAAGCTTCATCTTCAGCAACAGACAACTGCTTTCAACACATTTACCGAAATTTTAGAGAACCTAAGAATATTTCATACGGCGCAGTTGGTATGTGATACTTTGCGCAAAAGTTAACAGTGAAGATATTTCTAACTTCATAAAACAGAAATCGTTGAAATAAACATTAATTTTTTGATCAATTATTTGTTCCACAGCAAGAATAAATAAGCTTCATCAAAGATCCCACGCAAGACTGATTCGTTTATATATATTCTGCGATTAAACTTAATGAAAAAGTATATAATGCAATATTTTCTTCACGATAAATTAAATTGAACTAATTTCATACCAAGCCGAGAGTGGGACAAATGCAATATCATATACAGAAAAAAAAGCACAAAAACTGAAATAAAATTCGAAAGGTTTGAAAGCGATACTTTTTCTTCTATGTGATCTTATATATGGAAGGTGCACAATTGCATTAAATCTTCAGTTTGCGATCTTCTTAATATTTTTATTAGAAATCGCCTTCAATTTCCTCTTTAAAATTTTTATCGAACTGATCGAATTTTCGTAACTTCGAATGAGAGACACATATAAGTTTTATGAAGCTAATTTTCATGGAGCATCCCGTCGCTGTATGTCCTTGACTGATTGCAGAACACACCTGCTATTCAGTTGCACTGATCTTTTTCTGAAAAAAGTCATTTTACAATTCCTGCTTCAATTTTTAACAATTTTTCTCTCTGCTCCAAACAAAATTTTTTTGAAATATTTTCAAGTGCCAGCAAAAATTGTTTGCATGTTTGAAGAAAGAACCTCGCGATTTTATTCTTGTTTAGCACTGCAATTCATGCTATAAAATGTTAGCGATAGATGTCTTACTGTCCAGAAATCGCAACACAGATGACAAAGGTCAAAGAATGCTAAGATTCTACGAGAAGCAATTTTCAAGTTTCCAAGTTCTAATACTAATAATGCAATCTAATACTTTCGAATCTAATACTTGGAAAACCCTAGAGAGTATGCTTCGTTTGAATCCCTTCATTTTTTAACAAATGACGATATCTCTCTGTCGCTATACTGGTCTTGGCCTTCTCGTCTCGGCACAGAGTGGCTTTCCACCAAATCTCCTTACCAAGTTTAACAGGGCTAAAGCATTGCATATTATAAATTCAATTCCTGTCATGGGGAGAATTCTTCTAGGTGTTCAATTTATATTAATGCTGACAAATTCACCGGGAGATCTGCATTATGTGAAAAAATTTTCGAACAGTCAAAGGTAAGACCCCTATTTCAGACAGTTACAATTCTGACTATCTGCTGCTTGCTCAGCAACCTTCGCCTTGCTGTGAAAGACACAAATTATTCAGATTTTCGAATCAATCATTCCGATCCATTTGTCTCTTCGGCACCAACAATCACATATGTTTCACATTTCAAACATATTCCTCCCACTGATTAAGTGAACTTTGTCTTGACGAATAATTACATAAACGGCAATACACCGTTTATCATTTCAATTCATTCTAATTATTCACCCAGCAATCATTATTGACAGTCATGAAATTTGGATATACCTGAAGTTACTGGACAAACAGAATGCAACGGTGTGAACTCGTCGACCGCTGATTACCATTCTTCCCTGTTCTCCTTGAATTTTTTTCATAAATGAGCACCAATTGCTCATTATTCAATATCTTGCTATCTTACGGTCAAAGTCTTATGAGTACAGGCCTGCAGGGACCTCTAAAAATGATGTAAACTGTTAATAAAGACCAGCAGCATCCTTCATTCCTGATAATTCACGTGGCACTTGTTGCTAGCACATCAGTTTTCTATCCTCCATGTTTGTCTCCAAGTTTGTCAATTGTAAAACGGCTAGAGATGTAAACTACTTTGTCAGTTATGTGACAGTAACGTTTTGTCTGAAACTGTAAAGTTCAGATCTATAAAGAATTACCGAATTAGGTTGGAAAATGAGCGGGCACACTGCACCCATCTGATGAATTTCCCTGCTTCCTTAACTTTGTAAGGCAAGTTGGAGCTCTCCTATTCCCATTTCTGAAAAGTTTTGGTAGTGCTGTTGATTTTCAGCTCGATTAAACTTTGAAAAGCGCTCATTCCGTTCTTCGAAACATTAAACTGTGGAGGTGTGACCCGAAATTAAAAAAATTTCAATATCGATAAAAAAAATTTCAATAAAAATTTCAAAATTTCTATATATAAAAATTTCAATATTTGGAAAAGAAAGTAATTTTTTTTTAATGAGTCTTCCGTCTCGAAATGCAGATAAATCGAGAGCTTGTGACCTTTCTGTATCGCTATTGTGTGTGTGTGAGACAAAATATTAAAGTCCCAAATATCTTCTACAAAACACTCCTTATCCATCCAATTAGCCATTGTCCACGAAGACTCCTGCAGACTCACTTGAAATTTGTCACATATCTCGACCACTTTACATATTTTCCATTTGCTTCCTCACTAAAGACCAAACCTGAAAAATGGCCTGGCCCTCTAGTACAATCCAAAGCCGACAAGAAAATGGTAGTAATCATAGGCGTGATTAAAAATGAATTAGGCTTGCAAACGGAAATCAGGGTCAACAGAGAGATACTCGTAAACGAGACAGTCTTGATTGTGTCACCACCAGCATGACATCCGACTAGTTTTGAGGTTCCGAATGATTCGATGGGTCCTCGTCCAGTTCGCGACGTTAAGAATTGTGAAATTATGGATGATTTATGAAGTGGAGGGGTTGATTTGTGTCTGATTGCTGTGAGTTTCGAACGATTAGGATCATTACCCTTAGGCCCATCCTCTTCTCGAGTAGACTCATCTACCTTTTAGTCGAGAAGTGATTGTCTGCAATCACTTGTTCAGGTGCATTTCAGAATTTGTACTGAATTGAAAATTTCATCATATTTAAATTTGTTAAACATTTTTCAGTAAAAGTGGGAGCTACAGATACGCATCTCAGACTGCATTCACAAAATGCGGCAAAGGCTATGATGTCTAATGAATGCTTAGATCCGATTTACGCAGCGTTGCTACTGCTATCGGTTGGCAGTAATTCGAGGTGGTATCATCGTCGTTTGTAATTTCATCTACATAATTAGAATCATTATACATGACTGAGGAGGGCTCTGTCATTTCCTACGACAAGGATGAGACTCTGCAACATGATAATGATAATGCGACAGTTATGCCATCTGAAGATGGCATTGGTTGTGTTTATGGTAAATTGGTTTTGCTTGGGTAAGTATTCTCGCTTTTTATTGCGGTTATGAGTTAATTGGGAGATCAGTGATGCGCGCAAATCTTGCTACGTAAATCTCTATTTGCTAGTATTTGCTCGCCTCAAATAGATTAAGCCATGCACGTCTGTACTTGATTCTGAAGCTATAAAGATTCTGTTATGGAGCAAGTCATACCAGCTCCACAAAGAATTCGATAATATAAATGACATCAAGATTTACGCAGCAATATTTCACTGATTTCTCAATTGTGGTTGCCTTAGTTTGAATTTAATTTGACATAAATTTTGATAATATCATACTGAAACCTTAAAAGTCTAGGAATTCTGTTTCGATAAGGAGGAATATTAGTGTTACATTAAAACTAAATATTTGTATATAATTATTTTTGAACCGTGGCAAATTCTTGTTCTCTATATGCCTGTTAAATAAATGTGTCAATGGTGTTTTTAATTTCCAGAGATTCAGATTTGTTTCAGTCATCTTCAGTTCCGTAGAATAATTGCGGTAGTTATTACATGATATTTCCAATTTTTAGTTATAATGGGACGCTCGAAAGTGGTAGCACTTATGCTCAAGGCCGTAAGCATCGCTCAAAAATGTTATTGCGCAAACGAATAGTGGGTAACGGTATAAAAAAGGATCAAAGTAGTTCAGTTAACATCCCGCCATCACAGAGCCAGGTATCTTGTTTAATCGCTTCTGAATTACCGCCTCAAATTATCGGATGAGGTCTGTCTGTCGTGTAAAAACTGTTCTGCTTTTTATTCACACGAACTTTTTTACCATATATTATAGTTCTAGCTTACAAATCTTTTCAGGTAGTTCGCGATGCTTCACGACACGTTGTTTCGTATTCTTATAATCGCAATCACACAGTTCTCGTAGAATACAGTCCTGATTCTCATAAGGATATGTTCCAGGTAACTTTAACTGGATCAATTTTTTTTTAGGTTTTCATACATCAATGAACTATTAGACATAAAATGTCTTTTTGGCTAGCTAATTGTCAAAATCAAACAAAACGGAAGTTTAGATTTGATCGATTTTATTTTTTTGTTCATTGACTTAATGTGAGTTTTTTTGATGAGTTTTGTAATTTCTGCTGTTTTGATCTTAATTAATTCTGTAAACGAAGAAAACAGATTTAGATTTAGGTGGGGTTAGTATCGTGCCCTGTAAACTTCGTCACAAACGGTGATGAAGAGAAAAACCTATAAATGCTGAAACCGACATTTTAGATTGGTCGCTCTTCCGAAGAACAGATAGATTTTACTGTTGTGGACACATGGCTGGCAGCAGACGCTATTCATCCTGGTTTATGCTTTATTCAGCATTGTTTCTTGCACATAGGTTACGACTAATCAGAAGAAGTGGAACTTTTGTTCCTGATGTTAATTTTTGTAGTTCTCTCGTTACTGAGCTGGCAGAACGAAGTTATCTAGACGTTATTGATTTTCAGCTGGAATCTTTCTGAATACGGGGAATACGGAAGAAATAATTGGTGTTTATTTAAAGAGGTGGTTAGAAAGTGAAGGACTGACTCTTCATGTACGAATACATTGTAAAAAATGTTCTCATAATGTTGAGAAAAAAAGAGCTGAGAGAATCTCGTGTAATCCCATTAAATTTCCAAAAAATTTGAAAGCTTTATTTTAGGAGTCCGTAATAAACGAGGATCCGAGAACGGTGTGATCGATTTTTTTGGAAGTGGGAGAGACTGCAATGTCCAGCGACCAATATCTTCAACTATCAGTCGATATGCTTGCAGAATACAAATTAACCGTGACTATCCTCATCGAGCTTTTTTGTATGCAGCTGGATTTGACAGTTCCAGGAACATTTTTCTTGGAGTAGTTTTTCTTTGTACTCTTTTGTTCTAAAAATCTATTTGAATATTTTTTCCTCTTACAGTAGGTTTTATGCGTTGTTCTCGGTTTAATTAAGGCTTGGTATGGTGGTGAAAAACCTCAATTTTTTCCAGAAATGAATTAAACTGGGTATTTAGTTAAACATAACTGATTTCATTTCGTTCATTTCGGCCATCAGTTCTATTACGAACTACAGCGACTGCAATGAACTTGGCTGAAATAAAACGA
>JABVXS010000295.1:0-39483 GCA_013365335.1 Madathamugadia hiepei
GTGTGTGTGTCTGTGTGTGTGTGTGTGTGTGTGTGTGTGGGTATGTGTGTGTGCGTGTGTGCGAAATTAATTATTTTTTTCGTGAAATTAATTGATTAAAAATTATTAATATGAAATCAATTAATTATTTTTTCCAAATGTTTGTTTGTTGTATTTCAGCTGGTTACAGTAACTTCCCCCTATGTCGCCACTACCCAATTACTACCAGCTGTGCCTGCATTAAATCCCTATACAGGTATGATTACTACCAGCTGTGCCTGCATTAAATCCCTATACAGGTATGATTACTACCAGCTGTGCCTGCATTAAATCCCTATACAGGTATGATAAAAAGAAATGGACAAAAAAACCACTTATAATATTGCCACTCTTATCACTATTACTAACTACAAACACTATCTATCACCCACCATTTCCCCCATCACTACTATCATTATTTTTGAACAAAAACTGTTTAAAATCATTTTTAAATTTTATTTTGATTTTTTTAAACTTTTTTTTTTTTAATCTTTTGATGATAATATTTTGCTCAGTTCTATTCTACAATAATCATTTTATCTTCTTCATTTCATAATGATTTAAATTGAAAAATAATTTAAAACAATTTAAAAAAGTTTTAAACAATTTTTGCAGCACTCATGCGGAAGGTGATGTTAATAAATTGTATACACAGATAAATGCTATTATTACATTTATTTTTCATAAATAATCGAATTAAAAATTTTTTTATCCTTTTAAATTACCAATTTTTGGTGCAAAAAATAAAAAGAAAAAAAAAGTATTTAATCTTTCATCTTTTCCCTTGTGAACAATGAGATTTGCTAATTTTTCACATAATTTCTTACATATTCTGCAGTATTTGGTAATGGTTTGATACCATCGGTACAAGTACAAACCGAACTACCAGCAACCGAACAACAACAACAACAACATCAACAACAACAACAACAGCATCAACAACAACAACAACAACAGCAACAGCAACAGCAACAACAACGAGCTTTAAATGCTACAGTACCACAATGGGTTCCGACAATTTCAGGTTATGACGAAAAACAAATTGATTTTGCTCAAGCACTATTGAATTCACAATATGCAGCTGCTATGAGTCTAGGAGGAAAGTATGTTTCTAAACGGAAAAGACATTTTTTTTTTTGTTTTTTATTTTTTGAGGAATATATATGCAATAATGATCAGTTTCTGTTTGTTGCGAAATTTTATGGCGTTAGAATAGATTAAAATTTTAATAGCTTTAAGCTTCTTTTTTTTTTCAACAAAAATTTGATAAAATCAAAAATTTTTAATTTTAATTTTTATCAATTTCTAGCTCACATTTTATCTCCCTAATGTGAAGAAAATTTTTTGTGAGATTTCTTTTGCAACAAATTAATTTTTAATTTCTAATAAAAAAATTTTTTTTTTCAGTATATTCCCTCCCTGCCATACAGGCGTATCATTGGTTAAAGCAGCAAAGCAAGAACATTTGGCTAATCCAGCACGTATCTCACCAATTTTATTACAGCAAAACGTTCGACGATATGCTCCATATTAATTTCTTATCTTTTTTTTTTGAAATTTCAACAATATGCTCCATTTTGTCGTCTTATTTTCCTAATTTTTTTTTTGTATTTTTCTATTTGTTTTCTTTTTTTTTATTTTTTATATTATAATTGGGAAAAGTTTAAATAAAACAAAATTGTAATCAATAAATTCGATTAAAAAACCCTGAAATATTACGAAATTTTAATTTTAATAAATTAAAATGACATATCATTACCTTGAAAATTTCAAATTTATTCATATGCTATTTTGTTATCCATATAAATAAGATGAAATTTTTTGAAATATGAAAATCGAAAACTCGAAAAATTAAATTTCACTCAACGAATGGGCTTTACTTTTACTTGATAATATTCAATTCAAATTTCAACGAACAACTGTTTTGAAGAAAAGAATATATACAAGTTCTCACGTCAGCTTAATTTCACGTATTATACTTATCTTGTTTTTACACATTAAAAAATAAAACGTCCAATTATGCATTTGCAAATTGTTAAGATGTTATTGCTTAAAAATTTTCAAAAAATGATTCAACAAATTGAGTCATTTCAAGAAATGTTTGAAACACTGTAATAAAAATAATCCTGACAATAAAATGTAACAGTTTTTCAACCAGCGATCTTCACTAACATTTTAGTTACCTGATGCATTGAAATTTTTTCGTGATATTTCCCATGTGAAATGCAGAAAAAAAAGGAAAAAAAATTTATTAACCTTACAATATATGCTCATATGGCAGTCCTTTAACGAAAAACATTCATCTTCCTTGGTTCCATGGTCGACCCTTTTCAGGGTCTTGAACATTCAT
This sequence comes from Madathamugadia hiepei, assembly GCA_013365335.1. NCBI lineage: Eukaryota > Metazoa > Nematoda > Chromadorea > Rhabditida > Onchocercidae > Madathamugadia > Madathamugadia hiepei. The sequence continues at coordinate 2,369 of JABVXS010000295.1, forward strand.
TTACGTAGCAAAAATTAAGGTAGGTAAGAAAAAAATAATTCAATTAAAAAAAATATTTCGGTCAACTTACCTTTTACAAATAAACATTTACAATGAAATGATAAATGTCCTAAAATTATAAACTAATAAACAAATTGACATTTGTTGGTACTTCATCGAGAATTTGAAAATTAAGATTGAAAAATTCATCCTCCTACCGATACAGTAATTTCAAATATGCTATTTTCGCAAGAGACTGCAATGATACAACGATTTCTAATAGAGAAATTTTACCGTGAAAACTCTATTAAAGTAAAAAGATAAAAACTGAAAAAAAAGCCAAATGATAAAATTATGGAAATTTTGGAAAAAATCTAAAAATTTTGTAATATACGTACAGATTGTTATGCTAGCACTGCATTGGTATAAGTACGACAGTCAATTTTACCATCATCAGTTGTTATTCCCAATTTTGTCAACCATTCACATAACTTCAATTCTTCCAAACCTAATCTTGATGCCAATATTGCTGTGCTTATTGTAGGACGAAATCTGCAAAATACGAATGCAGGATTATCTGTATTTCGCAAACACTAGCAAGGTTTTTAGAAGAAAAAAATTAAAAATAACAATAACAAGGGAGGAAAACAATGCTGTCCATTCCTGCATGAAAAGTAAATGGCAAAAATAAGAGAAAAACGAAATATTTTATAAACCAGTGACAGAGCGACTATTTTGAACCATACATAATAAAAAAAGTAGATTAGCTCTTCCAATATCGGGTAATAATGCAGAAAAAAATGTTGTCTTTGTATAGAAATTCACTCAATGTATAAAATGAATAAATTTAACCCACGATTTTAGGCAAGCATTCAATGCAGCTTTCCGTTCTCGTTCCAAAAATAAATCCATCACGTATGATGCCATCCGTGGAGCTTCTTGATACAGTCGGAACAGTTTTACATGATTTCCAAGAGCCCAAGCTTCACGAGTTTTTAATGAAAATGAAAGACAAGGATCCATTCGCGCGTTTTCATTTAATTCACTGAGCAGGGTAGTTTGATCTAAATGACCCAGTGATTGGTCAATGGATGTTATCACTTTTTAGCATGTCAAACTTTGATTAAAAATTTCACAGATATTGAGCTCTCAGCATATTCATGTAGTTCATTAAACATCCTTTACCTTATCTAATGCCTAATATTAAATGAACACAAAAAGGCATTTTTCCCTAAAAATATAAAACATACCAATAGTATTTGCAACTGATATGTAATACAGTAATCGATATGAGGTAAATTCATGGCAATTTGGAGAGTCGGGTAATTCTTTATATAATAATTTCAGTTGGCTTTGGCACTGGTTAAATTCTTCTCGATCCCCCTGTTCCAAAGCAATTCGTGCATTTGTCTCGTAAACATTCACAGTAAAGTCGGTCCTAATGCATTGAATCTAAACATTTATCATACAGTAGCAGTGCTCTCAACCTCAGGCAGTATATTTCAGTGAAATAATCTAGCTATCCTTTTAACACATCAGTCAAAACGCTATCACATGCGTAATGCGGTCTAAAATGGCTAATCCTAAATGACCTCATTTATCCTCATTTGGGTCATCCCTACAACTATCTCTTTTTCACATTTTCGAAAGAATCAACAATCCATTTTCTATAAGCGCATCAATTCGACTTTAGATTAACAAGAACTGAAACTTAAAAAAGCTAAACTTAAAAAAACTAAAACCAAAAAAACTTAAAATGTAGTTCGTGAAATATAGAAATTGGGCTAGTTACTCTGAAAAAAAAAACCCGGAAATACTGCCAATTTTGTATAATCATATCTACACTTCCAGAATATCTATTGAATGATTTCGAGCATTATATTATGCGGATTACCATCAGATCTTGTCGGATACTTCTCAGCTGATCATTTGCATAAGTATAATCGCTATTAGCTGCATATTTTTGCTGTACCAATTTCAGTGCTTTCTCCAGTATCTTTAGTGGTCTTACTGTGCTTGGTTCCGGAGCCTAGAAGCGAACTGCACGATAAAAGATACATATTACTTTCCTGGGATATCTCCTGTATATTTTCTATAGGTAGGTCATGGAGATTACCATTAAATCTTGAAATTACTATTAGTATGGATTAACGCACGAAATCTATACACGTATATATATACGATACGCAACTACTAAATGGTTTTAACGTAAAAACGACTATAATAAACCTTACATGATCTAGGTAAGTACAAAAAGTTCGTTCTAGAAAAAAAAGCTAACCGAGGTAAGACGAAAATAAGATTTTTCAATATCCATGCATGTTCCAACAATGTTTTCACTGGTCCCCTGTTCTCCCTCGCGATCAATATACCAATCTAGACGACGTCGCATTTCTGTGAATTTTGTACGTCGTGCTTCATCATATCGAGCAAAACGTTTAGCTCGTTCCTCACGCTGAGCATTACTTCGTTCATCAGCAGCCCATCGCCCCAACTTCCCATTATTTTTCTTCTGCTTCTTTTTCTTTTTCTGCGCAGCGGGTTGTTGAAACTAAGGTTATGGGTTTGAAAAGAAAAAAACTTTTGAACTCAGTTTGGTTCAATGAACTTTAAAACCTGATTCCTACCAAATTTAAAAAAATTTATGATAATGCTTTTCATCGAAGAATCTAATAATGATAAATTCAAAATAATAATAAATTCATTTACTCATCAAAAACCTTCTACTTCTACTAAATAACTAAGAAAACTTTTCTGCTAAGCAAGTAAAACATACTTTTGGTTGGTCATCAACCGGATTTTCTTCATCGGATGGAAGACGAACACGAGCACTAAAAGGTACTCGCCTTTTAGACTGTTCACGAAACGGTGAAGATCGTGAATCTTTCCGATGAATCATCTCATGTTTCGTTTTATTCGACGACCGTTTCTCGATTTCTGTGGTTGCATTTAAACCTTTTTTCAGTTGGCTAGCTGGGGTCCAGCCCATTTTCAACTCAAAATTTACTTCGGAAGGTAATGGCTCCTAAAAGGATGAATAAATTATGTTGAGAAAAAAGAATTTTTGATAAGCTCTCGCCAAATACGACTTTTCATTCTTTATTACCTACAATATCACTTTGAAACACACTGTTGAAGGAAGAAAACGTGAGATCTAAACTGAAGTATTTATTGAGTAAATCATAATCGAAACTGCCACATTTTTTGAGCAAATCAAGATTCCATAGAGCCATATTCAGTGCAAAAACTGCATTATGCAGTTTTGCTCGATTCTCAGCAATATCACCGTACATATCGCCATAAAAACAGCTAACAAACAAATGTTAAATTTAAAAAAATTTATAAATACATTTAAAAAAGCTTTAAACTTACATGATCCCAATCTACAGCTTTGTAGGCACCAGACATTAATAGAGGATTTAGTTTTTGTCTGAAATATTCTTCTAACTTATCGCGATCTTCCTTCTTGTCTACAGCCATATAAGAGCGTTCCACATACCTCCTAAAAACATCAAATTTTACTTCTTCTCATCAAGCATCTGAATAGCTGTTAAATGCTTTTTCCGATACGTCCTGCAATGTTTTCCAAGAGATTGTTTTGGAGAGATTACTATTCTCAAAACATATAATTAAAGTATTCCATCCTTGCTACTCTTCAAATTAATTGATTAATAGCGCGTATTGAACGAAAGACAGTCTGCATTAGAAAAATTATTTGCATACGAAATGACAAAACTCACTTAACGGAATCTGGTATGCTTGGGGATTCCAGACCATCTGAATGAGCATTTTGGCGAAAAGCCGGAGCAGTATTAAGTCCTCGAGGACGATTAATTGAGAAACGTATAGGATTCTGTGGCGCACTGCTGTTTCGGCTATATTCTCCCCCTCCTGTTCCTGATACTGATGATCTGTTCGTGTTAAAGCCAAACTGCTGTGGCCTAGGAATAACGTTTGACGATGCCCATGGATTCATGAACTCTGAATGATAACCGCCATTTGATGAAGATAAACGAGTCCCTGATGGAGGTAAGCCATAATGCATTCCCATATAAGCCAAATTTTCCTGTGTCATACCATAAGTTTGGCAAGGTGGTGGTGGTGCTAACGATGAAGATGATAATGTTGATGATGACGATGGTGGCGGTGGTGGTGGTAGCATACGAGGTAGAAATGATGACATTCCAAAGCCATGTTGTTCCATCCATGGATAATAATGTAATATTTGAGACCGTATATCAGGTTGAGGATGAGTGTGATATGAAGCCATGGATGAAATGTTCGAGGAGGTGGAAGTAGCTGAAACGTTAACCTTTTTCAAGGCTTCTTGTGCTTTTTCCCAAGCTGCTGTTCGATCATCTCTTGGTGTCGGTACCTCAACATTGGCATTTTGAGATGGCATCGGTATTCCGGCAACATAACTTTTTTCTGATTCCGGTATCCAAGGACACCTGAAAAAAGTTCTTACTAAAAATAAAAATTTACAAATTATCTTATCATATTCATAACTTTTTCTCACCTGGAGCTTTCAAAAAACATATATCTGGATAACGAAAGATGGAGATCAAACATCTAAAATTTATTCCACAATGTCTACAACACATCATCCAGCCTAATATGCCATGTCATCATCTAACCATTGAAAGTGTAAATCGCACAGATCTTAAGTTAATATAACAACTATTCTAATTTTCAAATGTCACGTGCTATCTGATCAGACCTCAATTTCAACTGAAAAATTTCTCGGACACAGGAGGAATTAAGAAAAAATGAACAATGATGTATAAGCTCCGCTTTTACTGATTAATGCCTCTCTAGAAAAATAATTTGATTTATATTCCCCATAAAATCTTTATCCATTTTGGATAATTATAAGCATATCAAAGATTATGATTCAATTTTTTGACAGTAACCATAATATAGAACTAAGAGAAATACAGGACGAATATGAAGTTCCACAGTCATTAAATATAATCTATTCCTATTTTCTCACCAGTCATCCTGTTGAATCCGGTACTTGAACTTCTACCAACTATTATCACTGATTCTTTTATCATTAATTAACACTCTTTTTCTATTATTCATTCTGCAGTAGTTGATTTAAACCTTTTTTTTTTAAAATTCAGTAAAATAAATGAGCTGTTTAGCATACAGAGAAAAAAGACTGAAACTTCATACTTGGGGAAAAAGTAAAAAAATTGAAGGGTACTTACGTTTGTGACGAACTGTTCCCTGCTGATGATTCCGATGGTAATGATGTCATTTTATAGGGTCAAAGCAAAGCGACCGCTTAAAAGTTTACTCCCTTTTTTTCCTTCACCCAACAATATACTTCCAGCAAAAGTTCTTTCAAAATAAAAAAAAAATAGCAAAGAAGCAACAACTACAAGAATGCTTACAAGAAATAACACCCCAACAATTAGCTGTCTAAAAATAACAGAGAAATACTACATTTAACGGACCGTATTCACATCAGCGCAGGCGTTGTTCTCAGGACTTTATCGAAATTTTGTTATAAATATTTGGATATTTGCTTAGTCGGGATTGGTGTTTTCAGCTCTTTTTTTGCGAAAAAATGATGATAAAAAAAACTTGATGGAGTAGCAAAATTTCTCGCCTGCAAGTATTATGGTTATTCAGTTTTTCAAAATTACTAATCTTTTTTAAAATTAAACTTGATTGTCAGATGGGTTTCAATTGAAGGGTCATGCAAAATGCTTGGACGGACACTATAGGTCTATTAGCTATCAGATATCCTTAGGAGGACATTTCTTGCCCCCAAATCCGAATATATGCAGCTCAACTAGGTTTGCCAAATCAGACATCAAAGAGGAGGACACTCTGACCAGAACCTGCAACCTAAGGTTTTCTTTTCATTGTCCAAGCTTCTTAGGCCGTGACAGATAACCTGTTTGCAGCTTAGGCCGGATTGGATTCATCTAACTTGGATAAAATTCCACAAGTCTTTGCCTGTAAAGCCAAGAAACAATTAGAAATAATCAGGGCCTTTCGGCATAAAAAAAAATTTGCAAGAAGTGGAATATTCATGGGAATTCTATCTATTTGCTGAAATTAATTTTTTTGAATGCAAATGAGTCAAAAGAATAGCTATCTCTCTCTCTCTCTTTCTCTGATTTTTCATGCGTTTTTTCCAATTTGATTAATTATTTTACTTTTTCCTAATCACTTGGTTGTGAGCGATCATTTAATCACTCGATAGCTTTATGGAAAGGTTAAATTTAAAAGCTTCGGTAATATAAAGGAAAATTTTTTGAAGGGTAGGATTTGTAATTATTTACATCTTCAATTGTCTCAATTATTTTTGCCCAGTTTTTTTTCTTTTTTATAATTTAATTCAGGATGCCATACGCTAATCAACCTCATGTTACGATCACTGCGTTAAATGATGAGATTGTACGGTTCGTTTTGGAGGATACTGATTTAAGTGTCGCAAATTCTTTGCGACGAATTTTCATGGCTGAAGTACCAACTATGGGTAAATTTCAAGGATTTTAGTTTTATTATAGCTAAGCTAATAAACATTTTAAACGTATAAATTTGTCAGTTTATAATTTGTTAGTCATACATGTAAATTTACTGATATTCTTTGAAATATTTGGTGCTAAGGAGCAGAAAGAGGAAACTTTCACTTTTATACATATTCACAATGATACATTAGGTAGCTGTGAATTGAAGAAATAGAATAATTCAAATGCGAAGGCAAAAATTCTTATGTAAGCGGGCAAGTTTGATCTTACATATGGTGATTTCTTCCATCTTTGTTTTTTCTGTCATTTTTTTTATTCAAATCCAATTTATTTATGCCCTATTTCCCTTGATTATTGGTATATTTTAAAATATACTTGTAGCAGTCGATTGGGTACAAATTGAATCAAATACAAGTGTTTTGCATGATGAATTCATTGCCCATCGTCTTGGTTTAATACCACTAACATCAGATTCGGTTGTCGATCAGATGCAGTTTTCACGGGTTTGTGCTATTATGTATGTTTGATGACATTCTCCTTTTGCATATCTGTCCTTAACTGTTAATCGTGGATGATTTGTTGATGGTTTACGTATATTTGAACCAGTTTTCTTTATTTTTCTAGTTCATTCATTTTCAGGATTGCCAATGTACAGAGTTTTGTCAGTTTTGTGCTGTAGAAATGCGACTTCGTGTTCGATGTGATGATGAAGGAATTAGGCCAGTGACAACAGCTGATGTTGAAACCAGTAATCCGGATGTAGCTCCAGCATGTGGCGTACATATACGTAATCGCAATGCAGAAGACAGTGCAAGTGATGACATCCTCATTGTCAAATTGAGGAAAGGGCAAGATATTGACATTAAATGCATAGCCAAAAAAGTAAGCTTTTGTTGCTTGGTTACTCTAAAATTTGTCTAGCATATCAATTGTTTATATTTGTAATAACTTGAACTTTGATATATGAAATAATTATCATTAAATTATGAGATATATCACATTTGAAGAAATTGTTTATTTGTTAAATCCCGTTTGGAACTTCAAATATTCCCCATGATTTTCGAATTAGGTTGAGCAGAAATTCAAATCAGTTGAATTGAAGAAAGGGCAAAATAGTGATAACATCTAAAATTTACTATCGATGTTTGATTCTGAAAACTTCTTAATTTATCAGTAAAGCGATGTTATTATTCGGACTAAGATGCCATTATTAACTTGCAATCATCATGATTTACAGGGATTCGGTAAAGAACACGCCAAATGGAACCCAACTTGTTGTGTAGCGTTTGAGTATGATCCTGACAATGCTTTGAGGCATACTGTGTTAGCGAAACCTGAAGAATGGCCGAAGAGTGAGTACTCTCAACTAGAAGATGATGAATATGAAGCAACTTTCGATCCCATGGGTAAACCAAACAAATTCTGGTTTACAGTTGAATCTACTGGAGCTTTAAAGGTCCTTTTTCTAAGTATTAAAAAGTACCATTTGGAATTTTGAGGTTTGAAGACTTGATTTTTGGGCTGTACATTGCTCTTTTCATTGTTTCAAGGTTCCGAAATTTTCGTTTGTTTTAGAAATGACCTATTCGGTTAATATTTCCTGTATTCAAGTAATGTTTTAAGCTATGTATTGTTTTTTTCAGGCAGAAAACATAATTTTAAGTGGTATTTCGGTTTTGAAGAAGAAATTAGCTGACTTGCAAAATCAATTACAAAGAGAGTTGCTGCAGCAAGGACATGTTTATCATTGATTTCAGCAGTACGCATTTTTTTTAAATGGTTTTATCGATCAGTTTTGTTGAAGCATTTCCCGCTATTGAAGGTATCATAGCAGTGAGGTATTCCTGAATATAAATTCGTGTGCGGATCGATCATTTATGTTTTCTGTTGCTTAATTATTCTGTTTGAAATTTCGATTAGAGTTTGTTCCTTGCATTGTTCATTTTACGTTGGAAAATTTTCCATTCGTGTTAAAGAGAAAATGAAAATGATTGCCTATGCGAAGGACATTCATGAATTTCATTGAAAAAGAAGGAAATGATTGTGTGGTTCGTTTGACATTACCAATAATATACAGTACCATTTGTAGCAATTTTTAGCTAAACATTCCTTTTCTTTAATTCTGAAAGTATAATGTGTGCAGATTTAACATGTTAAAAATTTTCCAAAATGAAATTCTGGAATTTTTTGTATGAAAAGAACCCTACCATTGCATTGTTTGTTATTTCAAAGCATTTAGCTGATAAAATTGGAATAATGACTAATGAAAAAATAATCAATGATTTCCTGATAATATTAATTTTCTACAATTTTTTCTGTTTTAAAGCATATTTGTTCATATCAATTGTTTTTTACTTTTTTTTCAGTTCTTTAAAAGTTATTGTTATTGTTACTGTTTTCATTGTTGTTTTATTTTTTCCATTTTTCAAAGAAATCAATGAAAACAATGAGAATTTAAAAAAATAAATTAATTAAATATCATGTGACATACTCTCAACAAAACAGAGGTAGAGGTTTGGGCTGTATTCTTTGTTCTCTGGCTCCACGTCCTTTTCTGAAACCGACTTGTTCTTCAAGCAACTCTCTTTCTACATACGGTATTAATCTACCCTGCAGAATTTTTAATAGGATCTTGCTGGCGTGTGACACCAGTGCAATGGTCCTGTAATTTCCACATTCCGTGGCGTCCCCTTTCTTATGTATTGGAACAAGGCCCGATCTAGTCCAGTCTATCGGCCATTTCCCTGTATCCCATATCCGGTTGCATAGCTTTGTGATAGCCTGCACCATCGCTTCTGATGGTGAGTTAGAAATATTGCATAATCAGTAGATTTGGTTAGAATGGTAACTGTCAAGTATGGGCATGGTAAACGAAGATTATGAATTGTATTTCTTCTTTTCTTAATTGGGATGGTGATTAGTTAGAAATTTAAATAAGGGGCTACTTGACTTGCTATGAAAAAGAAATCTGAATATTCACTATTTAATTGATAATTCTTGCTCTGATTACTGTAAGTATTGCGGATATGTTTTATATTTATGAAATTTGCATAATATGCTGACTTTCGCGATCTGCTGATGTGAATGATACTTTCAATCGAATTTATTAGGTATCACATTTGGACGTATGCTCTGTTTGGCTACAGGGGTTAGTAATGGAAGCTTCGTCAGTACCATCTCGAATAGTTCTCATGGGAACTTCAAAAATATCCTTGAATGAAAGGTGAGGTTTTTTCTTTCTTTTTTTTTTTGATATTTACTCGGCTCATTTTGCGAACTGTTGAAGTTGCTTTATCTTTTTGGACTTCATAATACATTAAAGTGAAACAAAGTCTCGCAATTTGAAATATTTAACGATATTGTTGCTTGGAAACAATATGTACTGTTTCCATCAAATTTTTAATGAGCATAAAGTTGTTTCAACTCACAAATTATTTTGATTCATGGTGATAAATTATCTTTTCCAAAATTTTTGGACAGAAATTATTTAACTATCTTCCTTTTATAATAGCTGAAGAAAAGTGAATTCAAGCTACTACGATGTACTTTTACTTTGGAATTGCAATAAGTGAGTCATGTTATACTACTTTTCCGCGTAGTTGGTAATAATTTTTTATCTGCAAACAGATTTTCCCAAGTTCCGGTTCCTAAACTGCGACATGCTATTGCTCCGATAAGAAGCTACAGCAACGGCAACACCGAACAGACTTACCGTGAATCTGTTTTAAGCCGACGTCCGTTATATATCGATGATACTGAAGTAAGTGTTTTCTGTCGAACATATTTTATTGCAACTTAGTTAACTTTATCGTGTGAGGTGAATGTGATATGCTTCTTGGGAGATTGAATGAATTCACTTATTTTCCATTTCTAAAAGATTTTTATTCTTCTCAGTGCCGAAAATAAGTTTTACTCAGACCGATAAAAACTACCAGTTTCTGTGTAAATTTATTTCTTTTGGATCTTCGCTTTTTGTGTTGTAGAAGAAAAGAGTCACTTTTATTCCTCTTCTTTATTCAAATGTTGACTTTTGTGGTATCAGGTCTTTGTTTTTATCCGTTTTGTTATTTTGCGGTTTAAAGCAAAATTTTTTTTCAAATCTTTTCGTGTACAAAAAATTTCAGTTACCAAATGATTATGATGCAATGGAGGCTGGTATCATAGCAGCGAAGGAGAATTACGTTGAACAATTCCATGTAATATCAAAACGCAAATTGGGAATTTACCAAACACCTCGTTTTTCTCGCATTCCAGTTCGTAACCGTATCAGTTTTCCACAGTGGCGCAATAAATTTAACTATGGTTTTGTGCGCAAGGTCAATTTAGACAGGTATGATTCTGTTTGATTACCAAAAGTGGGTGGTTCGAAATATCTTAGCAAGAACTGTAAGCCCTTCTTTGAGCTATTATTTGCTATAACATCAAAAAAATTGCTCTTGGTGATAGGATGGGCTCATTTTAATAAGTTATTTTGTTTATTTGTGTTGCTAATTTAGACCTCGCCCTTTCGGCTCATTACGATATGCAAGTAGAAACACACGTTTTGCGCGAAATGGTTTCAGCCGCATTCTTTATCGTTCAAATACTGTACCACAGCAGAATCGTTCTTTCCGTGGTCGAGGTGGCCGTTTTATGGGTCGTAATTTAGCAAATAGGAATTTTAGCCGGGCTAAGCGACCGGCTGTAACGAAGGAGGAATTGGACAAGGAACTTGACGAATATATGAAAAAAGGGAAGCATCCACAGATTGACGTTTCTGATCTCAAATGAGTTCCTCTGCGCTTGTTGTTTTGATTTCTTTTTCCTCTAATTGTCAGCAATCTTGAAAATGTTCAGTTCCTAAAAAAATAAAGTTATTTTTGAGTATCAGTTTTTTTTATTCAGTGCATTTTATAATCTGTTACCTTTGGTCGATGTCGTAACATGCATTAAGTAGAGATTTAATATATTAAATCTCTATTTATTTCTACTTTCATTCTTCAATATATTCATCGTTTGTTGAATTTTGGGGGATTTCGACAAATAGACTTGTGATATAACTATGTGGGCTTTGAAATCCACTTCATCTTAGAAAGTAGTTTCACTTTCTCCGCTTGAATCAAATAACCAGTGTAGCGTGCATTTTTGTTTCGCCACAACCATATGTACCACGTAATTCTGTATCGAATTCTTAGCTTCGGTGAACATAGGTAACATGTGTTTATATTACTACTTCCCAATGTGAGTAGTGAACAAGATGATCGTATGATAATGCCTATTATTGAGTTTCCTATTCAAACCACTTATTTCAGCGTAATTAATATGCTGTAAACTTATATACTTGGTGTCATGATGTTCCTTGTTTTCGCGACACCATCAAAAAATTAACAATGCGGAATGAGTAGATCATTCGGGTTACATTGTTTTTGACGTTGTTTTTTGAATCTTTTGTGGTGTAGAATTGTTTGTAATAAATCAACTTTTGAAGAAACCCACGTTGATTTTTTTACTCATATTGTTATTACCTTTGCTTTTTCTGATTTTTCTTTTTTTTGAGCCTTGATTTGATAGTTCGAATTATTTTCTTTGATATCATCAATGCAGTTTTTTGATTTGTAATGATACTTTTGCTTTTATAATTTGGCCATTATAATACAAGCGAAAAATTTTTTTAAAACTCAACGTTTCGTATTACGAGTTTAGATATTAGTATTTAGCAGCATATTATAGATCAAAATCACGCGGGTCCAGAGTATAGTGAATTAATCCGCATGTCGAGAGATTGATAAGATACACATACAAAGATTTCAATCCCCAGATATGTTATCACCGACGACAAGTCTTGAGACAGGTCGGTCGAGTAAAGATAGTCGCAAGAATGAGATGCAACAGTTTCAAATACCTTGGCTCAACAATGGCCGTATGAAAGAATTCTACGCAATTGAAATAGCTTCCACCTGGACGAAATGGGCAAAAAGCACAACAGGAATTACTTAAGATAAAAAGATAAAGTGATCACTTTCACTCCAATGGCTAATAACAAGGGAAATGGAACAGAACAACAACTTGCATCTATGGACCGAATGCACGTGGGCGATGCTCCACATTGGCTTACCTACAACCTAGCGGAACAAACGTTGAGAAAAAAACAGATCAAAATGATTTGCGTGCTCATTTATCGTAACAAGGCAAATCATGGTAATTTTTGGGTTTTCGAGGTAAATGGTGCAACCTTAAAGGTGCCGTTCCAGGACAGGCTTTTATGACCTTTTCGCCAAATTGCTCAGCAATCAACATGACCTTTGAAATCGTAAGCGATCAGTGCATGTCATTGCCCTTGTTTAATTTTTTTTTGGATGATTCTGCAATTTTCTGCTGCTTCTCGATCTTCACGATCTGATGCGCGGTTGTTTGATTTCCATTTAAGAATTTTAGAAGTGAGGAATGGAATTGAAAATTCGATAACTTTACATGTAAAAGGCGGTAAGTTTCAGGAAGAAACTATGACAATTAAGAGTAGAGACAATAAAAAAAGTGATGGGAGAGAGTTGGAAGTTGAAAAGACAGACAAACACTCTGTGCAAAACGTTTAGCACATTATTTAGCAAGGGTTATCTGGCAGCTGTTGGTATGATGCTAGTTAATAGTGGTTGTGATGATCGTGTTTTAAGCAAAACGAACGATCGTCGTACCAGCAACAACAACAGTGATAAAACGACTAGAGGAATGTAAGGCTTATCGCTTTGTTTTCTTCAATTAATTTCTTCCTCACTTTCTTCACATCTTCCAATTTTAATATCAAATTATCCATTCCCCAAAAAGTTTGCATGACAATAGAAAATTGAACGACAGAAAAAAATTTCATCTTAAGCATTTCAAAACTTGAAAGTTTCTGCAAGGGAGTTCATGAAGATCAATTAAACCTGCAAAATTTTCATAATGGTTATTTAATGTGACCGTGCTACTTCGAAATTGTTGGTTTATATTTTCCAAATATTTGGCTAAATTAACCTTTAAAATATTCAACGTAAGAATCAGCGTAAGATATCAACCTAGAAATTAGGTTCTTTAAATTTTTAGCAAAGTACGGTAATGTGCAGAAGTCAAGTAAGCTGTAGCATTTGAAATCAAAGTTAGTTCAGTTACTTTGTTTTATTTGACTTCATATAATTATGAAATTTACCAGAATGTAAATCAATGGATTTTAGTGAATGATATCATTAAGCGTAATTATGATAATTCAAATTTACATTAATTTGACGTATTTTTGAAAATAATGTATGCCTTGTTTTGTAATTTAAAAAGTTTCTAGGAAAAAATTCCGTGCTTTTCCAGTTCATTTGATTTTTTTATAATCTTATAAACTTGAATTTCTTATTACCTTCATTTTTTTGAGATTACGATCAAAAAGTGACCGTACATCAGCAAGAAATCAACGAAGAATTAAAAAAATTGTTCACTTTTCGGGTTTTTTTGATTTGGAGGAAGGTTCTTTTGTTTCGGAGAAATGTAACGATGGAAAGTGTAGGACGGATCATACTATTAGCAGCGGACCGTGTAGTTCTGGTTAGTACCCTTTTTAACAAATTTTATAAACAAAAAATTTTTTGAAATGAAGTTGGTAGAGAATAACTTCAACTTCTCTCTTTTCCAACTCTTTCGTCATTTTTATTTGTTCCTAAATAAATCTATTTTGAGGTGAAAGAACATGAAAAATTTGACGAAGTTCAGTTTAAAACGCGGATAATGTTGGGTTATCAGAAACCATTGATATTTTAAAAATCGGAAGTATGCACTAAAAGCTTTCAATTATACCTACCAGCTGTTAGGGCCATTTGAAAAAAGTAATCCGTCGCAAGTGGTGAAGGAACAACTATTAGATGCTCAAGTCACTTGTCGATACTTTCGTTTTTTTGTTTGAAACGAGTTCTTTTTGAGGTCTTTTACCTGCTCCCAAGAAACTTTCCGATAAGTGAAACAAATTTTTAAATGATGGATAGGTTTACTGCAAGGATATTTATAAATACTTTTGATCATTATTTCATAATATTATGTGCACTGAATAGCTCCAAATCTAGGATGATAATTTGAATACGAGTTGAAAATAATTTGCCTAAATTTATAAAAAGAGACGAAAATTGAAAAGAAACTAAATTGAATGAGATTAATGAAAAATGTGAGTTTGAAATCCATGCTTAACAAAATTTCTTCCATGCTTAACAAAATTTCTAAGTCCAACGGACTACTGTTATAAATTTTTCTAATTTGCCTTCTAAAAAAATTTTTAAGCTTTGGAATTGCGATTACAAAAATATTTTTGGTTACCAACGGAAGATGAATTAAAGTGGTTGGTTGGTGAGCAATGTGTGCATTTAGAAAGTATTCGTTGGTTTGGTCGAGCTATCACGGCTGTGATTCGTGTGAAGAATTTGGGTTATGAAAAAAAAGTATGTATTAAAAAACATAAGCAGTGATTATTTAGATAAATTGATTCTCTTTATATGCTGGCGTTTCTTTTCAATCGATATTTCTGTATTTTTCCAGAAAAAGAAGCTACTAATATAGCAGTAAGTTTTATGGTCTTCACTATTGTGACTTCATCATAGTCTAATCCTAGAAATCTGGAACTTACAAGTAATAATGATAAATTAGTGTCATTATAGAGACAAATTTTAAGGTGATGTGTTTATAGAAAGTACGTAAAAATTTCTTTCAAATATAAACTGCTACTTTTAAAGTAATATCAAGTTAAGAATTTGCAGATCGAAATACTGTATACATTTGACGACTGGACAACTATATACACTGTAAAAGGCACTTATACAGAGTAAGTATTTGGCATCTCAACCAACCTAAAAGATTACCTTAGTTGTTACAATCTTTTTTGATTCTGAGGAAAGGAAGTTAATGAAAAAAATGGTGGTATTTCAGAAAGGAAAACCGTATCTCTTCGAGTTATATTAGCTTTCGATTATCGGATTTTAGTATAAGTCAAGCTATACCAGTGTTCACTATTCTTTTGCTGTCTACATAATAGTAGAAAAAAATTTTATTTAATCTCATCAAACTTTAAAAAAGCGATGACGTTTTAGTTCATCCATTTTTGTATATAAAGATTTAATTGTAACATTTAATTTTCATTATTTCAACTTTATGACCTAGACCAGCATGAAAATTTAAACTTTCAGTTCACCATCACCGGAAGAAGATCGTTTTTCATTCTGTATTTTTTTACCATTCCTTAAACTCGACCTCTGCATTTATTTCTGTATAAGATATGAATGTTGCGGATTGGTATATTGGGATAACTACTGTGGTGGGAATTATAAATTTGTATGCCGTTCAAATAGAACTGTGGAAGATGATAATGTTAACAGAATAGATTGTAGCATTAGTTCCCTTAATCCATTTTTTGATACCAATTGCTCATTATTTTTCTGATTTATTCGATCAGTAAAACTTATTAGACTTTCGAATTATTTCGCACCATTTCTATTTGTATAATAAATTTTGTTTCACCGCTTATTTTGTAATAGGCTCAATATATCATAACAAATAGCTAATCTTTTCCTCATGATGGATGGTATTTTTAATTTCATTATCATTATGGCTTTTCTTCGCGAATGCCGCGAGGTTTTTTTGGAATAACGAACAAAATTCATTATCATTATCACCTCTTCGTGTTTCTATAACAATTCTTAATGTTTATGTTCAAGTGACATATGTGTCAACTATAAACTTACCTTTTTATCTACAATAATCGTTAGTCATAAAAACGATGTAAATTAGAACTGTTCTAATCAGGTTTCAAAATTAATTTTTATCTGAAGGGTCAGCAAAGTAGCGATATCATAAAGTTATTCACAAAAACAACGTGCTGCTGCATTTTCATTTTTGGCTGAAAGCATCATAATTATAAGGAATCAACAAAAACATGTTACATGGCGTATAAATCCATCCATCCACGCAAAGATATGAAAGCTTCTAGATGCTCGAGAAAAAAAAAACAGTATGAACAATTTAAGGAATTACAGCAGTTATTACAATAGAATTACAATGCAAACCGGCATGGAGTAAAACACTGGACTAAACATCGTTTTTCGACTGAATGAATGAGAATAGAATTATAATGCAAACCGGCATGGAGTAAAACACTGGACTAAACATCGTTTTTCGACTGAATGAAAATTTTAGATTGTGATGGCAAAAAAGTTCGCATCAAATATGGTAATGAATGGGAGGTTCACCAATTCCTATGATACTGAAGCTTTCTTATTATTTTCTTCCCATTATTACGTTGAAGTATAAGGCTGTGTTTAGAACTTTCGAAACAGTGTCATATAAAGTGACATCGTCCTAAAAAAAATTGGAGAACCTTTGGTACACTTACGAATCTTAGTCAGGAACCATCATCAACGTGCTGGTAGAAGCTACTTTAACGAATGATTCGTTGGTTGTCAAATTTGAAACAAAGCATACAATGGAATTTCTTTTGATATCATGAAGAAAATGCAATTAATATCATTAAAACAATCAGTGAATAGCAGGCAAAAATATATTATATCAAGAATTGTAAATTTTTGAATAAAATAAAGCAAAATTAATAATGCTTACCGAAACCTTGAAAAAAATAGAAAATAAATTGTTGCTACTCAAAATAAAAATTTAGGCAAACTCGATAAACCGGTTTATAAGATGTAAGCAGGAGTAAAAATATCAACGTAGTAGTAACTTGATGACCGGAACATTTCATGAGCAATCTTGCTACTGCACCTTTCCATTGATAATTTTCCTTGAGACCAGATAACTTACCCACCCGTATTAGTTACTGTAATAATAGGCTTATTATCTCAATTTCGTCCAAGTAAGATAATATAATTTAAAACAAGTAAAAATTCCTAACCCCCAGAGACGGAACCTGACAAAATTCATCACTATCATTTATTTAAAATGGCATGGAAATGATGGCATAAAATGAATCCTAAGAAAAAAGTGAAACTCTCAGAAATGAGAGGGATAATTTTTCACTTCACCTAATGGAAAGAAATCTGCAACATGAAGCATAAAAATTAAAAAGTATCAACACAAATAAAGAAAAAATGAGGACTGCTAAGAATAAAAAGGATACATCTTGTTTATATCAGAAACTTCTTAAAATGTTAAATAAAATAACTGCAATAATAAAAATAAACTCTGTAAAGAAAAAACGAGAGGTCTTAAGACAGATGTGTGTTTTTATCGACACCAGTCAGAACCCAAATTAAACAAAGCTTTTTACGACAAAAATCACTTACACACCTTGTTGTCTGTCAATGGCAGGTCATAGGTTGTAGCATTTCCATATGTTCAATCTTTACAAAAATTCACACTATTTTATGAATGCAACAAAGTAATGTGGCAACCGGAATCTAACCCAAAAAGAATGTATCAAGCATGAGAAGACATAAAATGATTTTAAACGAATTCGATTAAGGATTCGTCAAAAAAGTTGACGACATCCTAAACAATAAAGAACTATTCTATCGCGACACTTAGTAAAAAAGAAGACGGAAAAAATCAATAGAAAACAAAATTAACTGATAAAAAAAGTTCTAAAAATGCTAGTCTTTTTACGTCCATCACCACAAATGACACAATCACCAATTTTAGAACAAAAGAAACAATACCAAAATTGTTGCCGTTATAAATAACCTAAAAGGCACACTATGGTGAGCAAAACAACAACCCGGCCCTGCACCAGTAATCAGTAGGAATTTGGAGCCGGTGATGGGGTGGAAAAATTAGTCAATGGTGGTGAAACAGAATTATTTATTGATGCAACACTTCCCGTCATCTCGGTTGGCAGGGCGGTAGAGCTCATAACTGTCGACATATTATTATAATCAATCCTATATTCACCTGCAATTTCGTTGCGCTTTGATTCATTCGAAATACTTAATTTCTAATTTATCTGCAGAGCTAAATACGATGAATTCGCAGCAAATTAAATATGCATATTTGCAGCAATACATAAGCGAAATTGGATTCATAATACACATACATTCTAATTCAAAAGCTTTTACAGAAACCTGTTAATATCAACAGGTGTATCATTTCCTGCTTTTCCAAACCAGACAATGCAAAAACGCATGGGACCTAAAATTCCTAGTCATTTTCATCCTCATCTGATTATTTCCACTAAAATCAATACTGGAAACTTACCTCTAGCTATAATTTGTAGCATTGTTGGCTGAGTACAATAAGCAAATGGATGATGTCCAGCACAATTGCAACATGACAATCCATTTGGATTTGGAGGTAGTGAAAGTAGCGATGGATAAGCTGGGACATTAGCTGTTGTACCTAATACAGACAGTGGCCGTGCCAGTGATAATATTGGGCCACGAAGCGCAGGAGGTAAATTTGTCATTGAAAATGGTGGACAGGCTACACTAATGCAACCCGTCACACCAGGGGAACATGCAGTTGTTACGGGTGGAAATGAGAGAGATAATGATGGGTGACACAAAAGTGCTTCGGGTAAAGGTGGATTAGGCACTGACGGAGTGTTACTGCTTGTTGGAGTCTTCTGAAAATATGAAAAATGATTTTGAAATTACAAAAAAAGATGAATGTTTAGAGATTGAAGATTCTACCTTCTATACATCACCTTTAATCTTCTCGTTAATAGATTGGGTGATCTCGTCTTTTTAAGAAAAATTTCAATGAATAAAAGAGGCTTCTCTTACTTTCAAATCACTAAAAGAAGGCAGAGAACGCGATATTAATGACTGAGGAGTCGATAAAAGCGAACAGCTTTCTAAGCGGGATGGATAAAAGAAATCGCGCACTACTGGACAAACCAAGACACGAGCTGGAAGATCGGGCAGTGCACTGCAATCCGAATAAAACAAGTTCATTAGAATTATTCTACAGCAATATACAAACATAACAAACAATAACCAACTAAGCAACTCTGTCTTTTAAATCTTATCACAGCCCTACTGCAACAGTTTCATGTGTTCTAAGAAAAATTTCTCAACAAATTTTTAAAGATTCGCAAATTTTATTTCTGATGGACCGTAAAAAAAATTTTACCGAATATAGCCCATAATAGAACTAGGCTGCGAACGATTAAGATATGGGAGAACGCGAGGATTTCCCGTTTGAGCTCCTGCTTCATTTGGAAAACTATCCAATAGACGATTGTGCAAATCGGCGATTTGATCAGCCGTTTTAACAATATAAGATGTTTTCATATCACTCCATTCGATCTGAAAATAAATGGGTTTACAATTAATTCAGTGTAATGCTAAAAAAATTTTATCAGATTGACTGATTTCGTATCATTGACGATATGCACCGATTGTTCAAAAAGGCATAAAAAGAAGAGATAGAAGTCTATTATTATTTTAGCATAGTTTTTGCACTTGTGATTAATTGAAACTTGAAATATGATAATATTATGGTAACTGGTCAATAAATATACCGATATTGAAAATATATTCGAAGAATTGTCATTCACCATTTCAACGTTCAAATGAGTTATGACAACCGGTATATCGTGATTTTCCGATGTGGAAGCTTCGGAACTCTGGAAATGGGTGCAAAAATGACCTAGTAACTATTTCAGTATTACGATGAAATATGATAAGGACTTCTACTATGCCTCGATCAAATACGTACATACATATTTTTTATTTTATTAAACAAGAAACATTATCTAAACCAACAAAAAATAAAAACAAAAGTAACCGGAGAAATCCAGAAAATATGCGTTTGAAACAAATTTCAAAATCCATGTGAAGAATGATGGAAAAAAACTTCACCATTCAGATCCAATGTCAAATGATAACTTTATCTAATTAAAAATATTGCTATTTCTATGCAAACTACCTTCTCGACCAGAGAAACTGATTGCGAGGATACTCCTCCCAAAAATGTTCGAAAATTTTCCAGTTTGATTTTTTGCTCTACAGAAAAAGCTGGGTGATGCTGCGCTGTCGAAACCACCACAAGCAACTGCAAATAAACAATGTCTACGTCTTCATAAAAATAATAAACAAAGAAACATAACAAGATTAGCACTTGCCACACTCTATGTACATAAATATGGTCAATAATGTGGTCCTCGAAAATCCATCACGAAGTAAGATCACGTTTTATGAGCAAGATCAAATATTTGAATAAAAAAAAACAATATAAAAATCAAAAACGTATCAAAATTTTCTTCTGAATTTCCAAACTAATTTGTAAAGTTGTCGACAAAAAATCTAACCGAATCCAACATTTCCTCGTTTTCAAGAAGCGACTTATTAGTAGACGCAATAACAAATTGAGTGTACAGTCGTTCTATCAATCTAAATTAAATAAAACCATAGGCATTTGTCCCCTCTCTCCCCTCCCCCTTCCAAAAATAAAAAAATGAAATAAATAAAAACAAGACGGACTGGTTGAAAAATGAATTCGAGTTTCTAGAACGACTGATAAATATACTGCATGTAAGTAGTAGCTGCTGGACGATTCGTAGAATGCAAAAGACACAATATAGGGAAAGCCAGCTCCATAAGTCGACGGCATGATGCTGATTCCACGAAGCATTGTAAAAAATTAACGTCATTGTAACGCAATTCATATTGCCGAAGATACAATGACTTTGAACGCACGACTGTTTCTACGCATGATCCTATGTATCTGCCAATAAAAAGATATAATTCAGATGAACTGAAAAAAAATTGATTATAAATAAATAAACTGCATAAACCACGTAAAGGATAAAGCAAAGTTATTTAATTTATTTGATCCATATCCGTACAACTGATAAATGGAATGATTTGAATTGATCACACATTACAAACAGAGAAACTACATCGAATAATCTAAAGTTTTGACCATTCTCATTGAAAAAATCAAAAACCAAAGCAAACGTAAGGTTGAAATTTCAACCACGATTGTCCAACAGTTTGTAACGATCCCAATGTTATTCGATGTTCAACATCGATAGATGTCAAACCATTCAGTGGTTAATATAAGAGGTATAACTGATTTGAAAAGTAAATGAATGTCGTTTGCCAACCTCTGCTCATAAGCATTCAAGCACTGAATTACTTCTGCAATGGCTTCAACTCGATGTGAACACTTCATCTTGCACACAGTCAGGAACAGATCTGAGTTCAAACTATCAACTAAAAACAAACCTTGCATATTATATGGAAATGAAGAAATCAATACATAATGATTATAAAAGGGGAAAAACTTTCGAGTTTTAGAAATTATAATATTACAATAGTGAAACATAATAACTGAGGTATAATTGATGTGAAAGAATTATGATATTAACATCAAATATAACAGTACAATTTTGAAAGAAAAATTGCTATGAATTCAAACGTAAACAAATAAGCTGCAAATGAGAATAGACCTAGTAATTTATGCGCACATTTCGAGCAGAAGAAAAAGTTTCACCTGTCTGTGTACTTACGGCGCAGCTCGACTCTTTTTCGGTCATCACAGCCACGCTTCGCCTTTCAGTAGACCGCAAATCATCCGGTTCGATTTCATGCCCTGAACCTAATAAAAAACCATCCTCATTCGGATCGCCGGAAATTATACTACCGGCCGATGCTGAACTAGTTTCTCGACTTGCACTTCTCGTAGTAGAATTTCCATTCATACTTCCCTGCAACTGCAGATAAATATTATATTGGAATTAAAAAAGTTATGTGACATAAATTAACAGCAATTCTTTGGACTATCGATTATTTGCTACAAAGCATCGTTACAAAGCGTAATTCGATTAATTAATTGGTGTATTGCCACTATGTACTTTATGGCTGTCTTTTGAGCTATTAAAGTCTGCGTTCAATTTACCTATGGATAAATCATACAGATAATAATGAAAAGATCACCGCAGTGCTGTTGTTGGCAGCACTTTGTTTCTGAATGAAATTATTATTGTATTGCCTTGATCTACGATGAAATGTTGTTGTCACATCGTAGTCCACAAGATTCCCATTACGACATACACTATTCGAATAATGACCACGATAAGCGCTACTATGTCCAAAACCACCAGTACCGTGATGTTGCATACCCTATCAAATTCTCCAAATATTTCTTTGTATTAAAACCTCAATAACTTTTAGAAAAATAAAGCAGAATAAGTTTGAGACAAGAGAAATCTAATTGGACAAATACGAAATAAAACAAAAAACAAAAAAACAAAAACAAAACATGGACAATGTTGAAGTGCTCAATTTAGTCTAATTTTATCAGAACAATTAGTAAGTCACTCGGTATCAATCCCCTTCGTTTAGCAATGAACATGTTTTTCTCCCTATCACATATTTTGTACGTTTTACCAAACTTCCATTTTATTTCTCTTTGTCACTAGTTCTTCATAAAGTAAACTTACTATTGCTACATAATTAGGAAAACTTTTGATATTTCACATTATCAACAATCCCTAAATTCAAATGCCACTGAAACAGAAAGACGAAAACTACAAGGAAATAATGTGAATCGCTGAGTTATTTTTAAATCAACAGAAATCAACATCTTGATAGAAGACATAAAACATACATTTACCTCAGGAAAGTGATTCCTTGTAATGGTACTTCGCTTCTTTCTACCCACCATTTCAATGAAATTTCTGTAAAAGAAAATCGCAAAAAACAGTAAAAGTTAAACAGAAAAGCTACAGTTCTTTTCAGTCAATATACGAGATTATAAACAAAAATAATTAGAAGCTAGTTAATGGGGTAAATTCACAGGAAAAATCCCTGCCTTGCAATTCCAAACAACAATACTGTACGAAATACAGAGGACAACAAATTTCATAGCCGTCTCGTCTCAATGTTGTGCAACACTTTCACGCAGCTCACCTATAACAAAGCATGCGTCTTCAACAACTTCTGGTGGAGGACTTCTTCAGGTTAGGGGTACGGCTAATTGTTGACAAAAGCTATCTCACGTACTTTATCGTCGTCAATTTAGTTGTCTCTATGGTCCCAACATAAATTTATCGCTACTCTTTACTTCCATTCCGATTTCCAGAAATCTAGAAAGTATGCCCTAGAAGCATAATCTGAAAATATATCAATCATTAAACGACAACCTTTGTTGCCCTCAGTGATAAGAGATACAAAACTGAAATCGGTGGTATGAAACAAGAAAAATCGGATAATTGGGGACGCACGAAATTTTATTCAGCATAAATTAGTTCATATCATTTCCCGAAAACCATCATTTTCAACGCTAAAATTTTCAAAAAATTAAAAATTCCTAGGTTTCTCTGGAAGGTAACACTCGCAGGAAAAATGTTCTTTTGAGCATACAACAAGGGATGGATGTTGCAAACATAGATGTATTTTAGATGTTCAAATGCATATAAATTCATATATTTGAGACTTATAAATTCATATATATTTGAGTTTGTAAAACTCTGAAATATCCCAAGCAATCTTCCTTTTTCTCAATTACCAACGACGTTACCGATGTAATTTTTATATGCCTTAACAAAACATTTTTTGACTTTTTATTAAAACATTGTAATCTTCGCTTTGCACTAAGGTATTGTATAACTGGTACTAGCGAAGATTAGTTTATTTTTAAAAATATTTTGCTGAAAGCAGAGATCAAAATAAAAGAGAGAAAGATTGCCGGGTAATTTGATAGAAGTATACTTTAGCAAAAACCAATATATCAAGCGCCTGCACTTGTTTTCGCAGTATATATTTCGTATCGATATATTATACCATTCTCTTCCTTCACTTCTTCTGGTACTGCACTTTTTATGAAACGACCATAGTCCACTTCAGGGAAGAAGACGTCTGCCGAAAAATCACCTTCCACACGGGTAATATATATCTACAGAATCTCTTTTTTTACATTATACATAAGGAGTAATGGCAAGAGGAACCAGACAAAAACATAAAAGTACCGTAGATTACAGCAAGAATATTTTAAAAACCGAAATTTTTAATACTTCATGATAAAAGAGTTGCCTGATGTAGGAGTGGTGAATTAAGCCCTAATCCGTAAACTTCTCTACCACCAATGTTCCAAATCGTCTCGATATTCTCCATATCTTGCAGTAAACTGATAGCACTTTGGAAACTTCGAGCTACTACCACATTCTCATTTAAAACTTCTTTCCTCTGCAAAAGTATTGCTAAAAAAAAAGAATTTCTAGTTTCTACTTAATTTAGAATAGATCTTATAAAATGAAGCACAGATAAGCAAACCTTACTAAAAATTTAATTCCAACTAGGTTCTCTATAGATTGCGTAAGTGGAATGATCTCACAAATGATGATTAAGTGAGGGACGCAGAAAATTCCAGCATTTTTCAAGAGCTAAAATGATCAGATCACTCGAAAGACTTTTAAAAAACATTTTCATCATTTCAAAATTTTTGCTATCACTTTAAGTCATTAATTTCAGAAAAATAAAATGGTAAAAAATAAACAAGTAAAAATAGTTACCTTCCTACTGAGTACAACATTTAAACGGTTCTTTAATGGCCTAAATTTAGGTGGTATACTTTCCCAAACCTTACGACCCATTATTACAGCATTCCTCTTCCCCTTATCCGATGTTGATGTAGTTAGCTTAACAAATCGAGCCATTTCCGCGGGTAAATGCCATGGTAAGCCACCGTTTCGTCCAATCCCTCCACAGTCATCCATAGCAACAATTAGCTTCATCTGCATACTTCTGGTCATCGTCATTCTGAAATATCCCAGTCGGCAAAGTTGAACGTTTGAAAACGATGACATAATTCAACAGGAAACGATAACTTGAAATGCGTATAGTATGAGGGGATACATTCAATTGGCAAGTTTCGTTGTACACTGGATTAGTACAGGCTGGGACGTGAATGACCGAATGACCCTTCCGACATTTCTTCGAGCTCAAGGAGTCCTCAACGAAAATCATCTAAGCCTTCCGAAAGATTTAACAGTTAATAAACTTGATAATAAGGCATTCCAGAAAAGAAACAGCCACACTTCACTTCTGTCAGAATCCATACTAGGAATGACCATGAAGGTTACAAAAAAGCCCGATCCACTGAATACATAAGATGACCTGCAGAAATCAGTTGAATAATTTTACCGCCGGAGTCATCGATATCAGCGTCGCTTACGTCGTTTGTTGTGAGTAATTTTATATACCATCTCCTGTGTTGAAGGTTGTTTGTAGGCCTGATCATCGTCATTTACGTCGTTTGCAGCAACCATGCATGTGTAAGTAATGGTATAACGTTATTATAGAATGACCACTGCAGACAAAGAAATGTCAAGATGTGACCGTTTGAATTCATCGTCAACTTCATGTTTTGCTTTCCTTTTCCGGAAATCAGCCGAAGAATGGTTTCAAGCATGTTGCAGTGAACATGAATGCTTTCTGGTGGATGCATGCATTCCGGAAATATTGCATTTTTCTCAGAGGTAGTTTTAAAATTAAAGTTAAACTTTTAAAAGAATCAGTTTCTTTATTGGCAAAACTAAGGATCAGTAATAATATCACAATATATTATTTTGAGCACTTAAGGTAATTGTAGAAGTACGTGGTAAATGGTAAGTGTTAAAGAAATGCTTTCTGCGTTAGTTAAAAGTTAAGACTGAAACACTTGAGCGATTAACTTGCCTTGCTGATTAAGTGAGCTTTTCAGGTATTCCAACAGTCCAGAGACTATTTTCGATATATCAAAGGCATTGGCGAGATTGATGATCATATTGAAGTACGTTCAGCACTTTAAATGTTGCATTCTCGAAAGAATTGTTCATAAATCTTTCTAAACTGACAATTTTTATCAATACAAATTTACTTGAACAGTTGGTTTAAAGTAAAGATTAACTTGTGTATGTTTCAGAGAGAAAGGATGGACACTGAAAGAATATGAGGAGAATAAATTGTTTGATTTTGTTTGTAAATTCTGGGATTATATTTCGGAAGCAATATGCCATGACTGTGTCAGCATATTCGAGTCGCTAATGCATTTGCATCTTACAAAATGTGGATCTAATGCTTCTCTTTCTTCGTGGGTTAAAAATATTGCGAATTTCCTGATTAACTCGCAGCTATCGTGTCGAGGTCGTTATCGATGTATGGTATGTTTTTCTAAAAAAGTATTTCATTAAAATCTTTTGCTGTACCAATTTTATATTGTTTGAAAAGAGATTCTATTTGCTCAGAAATTTTGTTATTTTTTTGTTAAATTAGTTTATCTTATGTGAGGGTGGCAGAACTTTTCTATCATTATTACTTCTAATTTGTATCTTTCAGCTCGTATACAATAAAATAGTTGGGCCATTTCCGGAAGGTATTACAGATAACTTCTTTGTAAAATTGTACCATTCGTTATCGAATCCAACTCTAGTTGCTGTGGTAAGCAAGCAGCTTTCAGAATCTATTGATTTTAGGCTTCATATTCTTTTTTTTTAATGTTATTTTTTAATTACTGTCTAAGAAACTTTCCCTTAAACAAGTAAAATAATTTGCAGATATTTTGGACTGGTAGGTTTTAACTTAGATTTATGTAATCGTCTAATCTCCTTCAATTTTCTATTATCTGTACTGTAATCTCTTTTAGCTTTTTGTAACTTTAACTGTAGGTCAGCGAGCTCATTGCCAATGATATTGCTAAGAATTTCGACAATTCAGATCGACTTCAGTTGCACAGAAATTTACTGCTAGCATCGCTTTATGCAACAGTAAAAGCTGTGCGTAATGGTGCTCAGAAACGATTGTTGCCTGAATTTTCAAAAAATCCTGTGATTTTGAACTGGGCCATTGAAGAATTGAAAATGTTTCAAGCAGGTTCGCTAATATATGTATTTCATTCTAGTTAGTTAGATGATTTCATTGTGATTGCTTTAATACCAATAAATTGTAGTTTAGGAGCCAAAATGGGTTTGAAAATGTGTTTAGTAAAAAACAGATGACTGTGAATTATTCCCAACAGACTTTGACAATAGATGTCCACATATTGCAGACAGTTCATTTGGTACAGTTAGCCTCGAAGCATCACTTTATATTGCTAAATTTTGTCTTTTTCACCAGAAAAGAAATGGCGACTTTTTGGAATGGCTTTCATTCATTGATGAAAGCGTGGTAATTTCTGCGCTGTTAAATGCCGATATACAGGTAATGAACAAATTATTTTTTGAATGCTTACTTACCTTGCTTGTTGTAATTAGTGCGGATGAATTATGAAATGAGAAAAAAAAACTGTAGTGTTATTTATCAGACTGTTTGTAAAGCTTGATGTTCAGATTCGTTTGATGGCTTGGGGTTTGATTTGTGACCACCCTAAATTGGTAACGTCAATCTCTAACCGTCAGTTGTCGCTGTGTAAATGCTTTTTGGCAACGAACATGGCTGAACAGTCACCTGCGATGAGACATACAATATTGTCTAATTTGAAAAAGGTAATTTCTGCGGTGTTTGTTAAATGTCAATATATAGAGTTAGACAATATTTTCTAGCTAAGAAAAGTTAAATTTCATTCTATTATAAATTTCATTCTCATTTCACTACTAGTTTATTCTCACTTTTCATGTGATACAACCATCTCGAGATATTTAAAAATCTCAGCTGCCGATTAGTATTCAGTTACCACTATGTTCCATACCTTATTTCTACAACTGTACAGAATTCAATAACAGATTCTTTATTCTTAAATTTTATAGGATTTAAGATGTTATATAAACTATTTTTACCTTTTTAAATTTAATAAAGGCTTAAAAAGTCGATTCCGGAAGTAGTCTTTTACCCTCTGAAGCAATTGGACCTTATATAAATAAAATTTTGTTTTAGCTTCACATAATGGTGAAATTATACCTCATTTTGAAATTTTAATGTTTTAGTTTAATCCATTAATTTCAATCATTGGCGGTTCTTTTTTTTTCAGATATTGATTCGGATTCGTAAAAGAGGCCAAAGCATCATGAAAAACGGTGATGATGAAGACGAGTTAAAGTCATATGTGGATTTCCTATGTTGGTTGCGTGATTTCTGCTTTCAAAATCTAGTACAGTATGCAAACTTCAGCAGGCGCATAACGGCTCTTCGAATACTGGAATATCTTTTTGTGGATTGTTACTTAACTAATGATAACGATGGTATTTATTTGGGTATTAAATGAAGTTTTAAAATTCTGATTTCGCAGATTTTAAGGAACTGCAAAAAGTTAATTGCGTAATTCGCCTCCATTAAGTTGGTCAACTATTAGGTTTAATTTCGGATTTTGTAATCAGCAGTGTATTTCTTCTTTGTTCATTGGGAATTCTCTGCTTTATGTCTTGGCATTTGTTGTATTTTATAGTGAAAAATCATCCAAATCTGGTTTTCAGAAAAGTTAAATGTTCAAGGATTTTCTGCTGTAGACAGATTTATAACCTAACAACTAAACTGCATAGATGATTCGAATATGTTTTTCTTAATTTTGACTCTGATGATCTCAAAAAATTTCTCAGGCATGTTTCTCGAGTTTATATCGTCAAAACTAAAGCCAACTGAGAAACAGATTGGTCGTGTCAGGTATTATTTGGATGATTCGTACGAGCTCTGTCAAATTTCAGCTCTTCGTTTGCTGTCTACACCATTTTTTGAAATCTCTAATTTTGTGAGTATCGTTTATTTCCTGGAAAAATTTAGTGAGAATCAATTTTCTATAGTTTATTTCAGACTTACTCGATTCAGATATAAAACGTGTAAATTGACATGCACCATTAGACGCAGTTCTATTGCATGCAGATTATATTTAGTAAATTGTAAAATTTTTTTTGTTTTTCATACGGAAAGTTCTAGTGTTTCTTGTCAACTGAAACTGATATCTATAGCTAAAACTTTCTTTCAGAAAAACTGATGAAACTAAATTTACAGAATTTTGATGCACATTTCGCAGAAACGACGCATCAGCTGTGCTCCCTTCGATCACTCTTCACACTCACGTCCAGCTATCGCTTGCGCTTTTATTTTCAAAAAAATCTCGACAATTTGCAGAAAGTTTTACGATATCTTCTTGGTTTGTGCGAGGATCGATTAAAGCTAATCTCTAGGGATTTGCAAATGATAGCAACCAACGATGGCTTCATTTATTCCTTATTAAGTGCAATCTGTGTAGCTTTGGAATTTCTGGATTTGCAGTCAACCTCGTAAGATTGTTTCTGAACTTCTGGGCTGGTGATATTTTGATACACTTTCAGTTTTTTGCTATATCGCTTACTGATGAGATGAAAGAGATTTGTTATATTGGTCTTTCCAGCTAACAAATGTTGCCCATAGAGCTCTTTATTGAGTGAATGTCGTTTTGATCATTTCCTCTACTCTTTTTTGTTGTTCGTTATGTTCGCCATAAATTTAGGAAAAACGATTGGTGTGTCACGATGCTTAACAACGATTTGTTACCAATGTGTTCTCGAATAAGTGAGTTGGTAGCTCCCGTTTTAAATAGCATGGCACCGGAAGGTTTCGTTCCTGATGACTATGTAAATATCTTTGGTGAGTTATCCAAATATATTTTTGCTCTAATAATACAAGATAAGTTAACCAAATTTACTTAACACTCATAATTTTGAAATTTATAGTAGCCGCGTTTTTACGAAATTATTGTTAATTCTTTTCGATTTGAATCACTATTAAAGACGTAAAATTCACTTTTAGTAAATGTGAGATTTTTCGAAAAGTCAAAGAAGAGTACAGATTTCTGTCAGGCATTACTGGCAAGTTGTTGGCGTTCACACAAATATGTTTCGACAGTATTTTACATTATAATCACAAAGGTTCGTTTGTTCATATCTTTTAACCTTCTGTTTTGAAATTTTTTTGGGAATATTTTTGAAAATTTTTTTGCTTCATGATAATTTCACCTTCTCAGTGCAGACTAGAAATTACACCGTATGTGAAATATTGTAAACTAAATGATTTATAGAGTTTAGTTTAGTGGGTCGGAAATTCTGTACTTTCATTGGAAAGTATACAGTGTATATGCAACTTTTACTGGCAGCAGCTAACGAAATGTAAACACTGTGGTGCTGTAGAATCA
This sequence comes from Madathamugadia hiepei, assembly GCA_013365335.1. Lineage (NCBI taxonomy): Eukaryota > Metazoa > Nematoda > Chromadorea > Rhabditida > Onchocercidae > Madathamugadia > Madathamugadia hiepei. The sequence continues at coordinate 32,845 of JABVXS010000295.1, forward strand.
GCAGTTGTGGGTTTTGAGGCATTATGTGCAAAACTTTGGTCGTTTTCTTTAGCTGGAAGTCCGAAATTTGCATGTCTGCCTCATCCCGAGTTGTGGATAAAGCAGATTATTGAATTGATTGATGGAAAAAAAAGTTAGTTTATTGCCGAATATTCTAAATTTGTTTGGGTTGATTTGTGAATTGCATGCTGGCTAAATTAAGATCCATCGATTTAAAATAAAGAGTAGTAAATGCAATAATGACACGATATACTGCTCAAACTCTTAAATCTTTCCAGTGCATCTTAATACATGAAAGAATGGTCTTTTTTGTGCTGAATAACAAAATTGCGAAAATGTAATTCAACGTCGATTGTATTTTATTAGGGATGAATCACTTGTATGAATGATACTTTAGTATCATTGATTTTGGAATATTTCTTTTCAAAATTTTTTCAGTGTTAGCAAAGAACATGTGCCGTGAAATTGTAATTCTTTGGGTTTATTTTCTAGATGTATTATGTGCTACGCGTCGAAGTGCTGGTTTACCACATTTCATTGCTTCAATCCTCGCCAAAGAACCGATCGCAAATGATGGGTGGTGTCTGAGGACAACAATGGTATCTTTACTTGAAAATAAAGGGAAAACAATTGAATCGAAGTGAGTTTTCTGTTGGATGTTTTATTGAGATGCCTGTGCTATTTTAGCAGCAGATCAGACTCAGCAACTATTTTTTGTGGACATTCATCGTTAGCAGATGCTACTGAAACTCTGCTCAGGCATTGAATGGTTTAGTTGCAACGTCAGCTAGTTGAAAGGTTTCAATTTCGGAATTGTATATTACCAATCACGAAACGTTTTTTAATATTTTTTTAAGATTTTTTTTTGTGAATTCTTTGAGCATTTCAGGGTTCACGGTATCAATATCATGCGAGCTGTTTTTCTAAATAGCCAACTTGCAGAGGCAGTTTTATGTTATATAGAACCTGCAGTGAGCCTCTGCTTCGTCTGTTTTGGTTCTAGTAATTGGGCAATACGAAGCGCCGCGTCACAGCTCTTCGCTGCATTGATTAATCGGATATTCGGTATTCCTCGAAGCATGCAACTCTCACTTTACCCACATGAAAAAAATTGCATGTCATGTTTCGAGTTCTTCAATAGGTTAGTCAGTCCAAATATGTTTTTGGATTCAGTCCGTCTTTATTAATATTGTGCCACGTGAGAACAGTAGCATTTATTCATTTATGCTTTGAAATTTTTTTTCTAATTCAATTAAAAATTCCATCCTAGCATTCAAGACAAAGCAATCTGTTGCATACTTAGAGACATGCAATAGATAATTTGTTTGTTATTGCAGGCAATTACTTCCATTTTAATTTGTTTGACGTGATTTATTTTTAAAATTATGATAACAATCGACTATAGAAATATTTTCATGTTGATATGTTGGAAAATTGAAACCATTAAAATTGTAGATTTCCATCACTATATGATTTGCTACACCGAAAATTTCGTGAAAACGAGAATTCCTCATCGCAGCTAAGAATGTTCGCCGTTTTAGTTCTCCTGACTCACCTTTTCCCCTCTCCACGACAAAACAGTATTTATTCACTTGCTACTTTTGTCCTTCCAGTTTTAAAATTTTCGCTATCTTGTCGTGCTATGAGACTTCGCGAATTATCTGTAGCAGCACTTATTTCTATTTGCGAAAATCAGGTTCGAAAAAATTCTTCAGGAACGTATGTGTCGGATCGTTTTTTTTTTTGTGTCAACAAATGAAGAGTATGGTATTAATTAGTCTTTTGGATTAATCCATCAGTTGTGACCTTAAACAGTTAAAATTCATTGCTGTAGAGGCATTCTTGTTGTTTCAAGCCATCAATTTATTTTTTATACCATACTTGTTTCAGGATGCCAATTTTTTGCTGAAATGGATTTCACAGATTGATCCTATTGCATGCACCCAAAATGAAATTTGTACAATATTATTCATGGTATTTTAAGTTTTGATTAGATTATCTATCATGAAAAAAGGAACAAATTTTTATCTTCACACATTTCTTTCTTAGATTATCGACTAAAAAATTCAAAGGATAAATTTTCTCATTTAGAAAATTGGCACTTTCTTATAATGTAGAAAAATCAATTACAGTTAACAGAGCTTGCTTACAAATTTAATGTGGCACGTGGATTGAAACATTGCCTACAATCGGTAATTACCAGGGTTTTAATTGGCAAAATCTTCAAAGAATGGTATGATTTTCTTCTTAAAACCAAGTCATCGTAAAAAATTAAAATTCGTTTTCTTCGAGGTGTAAAAATTTTTACAAAAATTGTGCTACTTATCTAGCAAGTAAGATTGCTGATATAACATTTTCCGTTCAACTTCTGAAATGACTAGTCTAATTTTTTCAGGTGCGATTACAATAGGTTTTTATTTTTGACATTGCTTCGTAAAATCAAATATCAATTTACGGAATTGCCGTTTGAAGAATTTATTTTGTTAGACGCAGTATTGGTGTTCAGACCTATAGCAAAACTGATTGTTGAAAAAATCGAGGGTTGGTTCACTGCAAAAGAAATCATCTTTATTTTATAGTATGTAGGTACACGGAACATACACGAGCACACACATTTATGCCAGGAAGTTTCTATACCTCTTTAGTTTCAGGGAAACATCAGCCAGATTTTGTAAATATCGGGAATTCTTTTAGATGACTATTTTTATTCTGAAATGAAGATTCTCTTGGTGAACAACAAACTTTTACGCCTTGAATTTTGGCGAGCAGTAACGAAGTCAACCTCACTGATATATAATGATACAGAAATGATTCACATAGCTGTCCGAGACATTCAGAATTCAGGGCCATTTATTCAACGTTATGTAAGTTGTCTTTTGATGGAAAAATAGCAGTGAATTGATAAAATTGAAAGATAAAAGTATGATTTTTTGCAGATTATGAAATTGTTATTAAATACCACAGCGACAGGTCTAGAAGAGTTATTTGGTAGCTGTCTTCTAAGACATTTCCTTCTCTTGTTGAATTTGAACTCAAGGTAATATATTTTTTGAATTTTTAATATTACAGTATGAATTTTACATAGAAAGCACATTTAGTGCATTTACTTTAAAGTTAAAGGCTTTGCATCTGGTTTTATGGGCCGCAAAAGTTCATACATTGGTGCGTGAGAATTTTTCGTTAAGAATCGTAATGTACAAGGTCTGACGTTTGTAACAGTCTTATGCACTATGAAATTTTCAATGGTAATTTGCTTCTTATTGTGGTAAATCATCATAGGCAAAGCAATCGATATCTGGCAAATTTGCTTCTCGTAAAATTGGATCGGAAGGAGTGGTGTTTTGAATGGTTGTACAAAACTGCCGTTCATGAAGATGAAAATGTTCAATTCTTAGCTGTTGAAGCTTTGCAATTACTTTTGCAAGAAGGTTTCTATCATGTTTTTTTTTATGTTCTTTTTTTCAAGATTTTTAGTGTTGAGCTTCCAAGTTTCAGATAATCTGAGTGCTGATTTAAGTACAATCATCGCTTTGCTGTTAAAAAGCGCAAATGAAGCAGTCCGAGAAAAAGTTAGTTTTTTATTTGTTGCTTTATTGAGTCATTTTAAACATTTGATTTATCACGAGTTTTTTTATGAGACAAATTGTTGAATACTAAAATTTATGTTAAAACGATACATGTTTCGCAGTTGAAGCACAAAACATAGTTTTTGGAAGAATGATTGTTTGTATACCGTCTGTAACTTTTGATGTTCGTCTTCCTTAACTTAAAGATATATAATTTTTAGGTGGCAAAATTATGCTCTGATTTGGTTAATTCGAAAATCGCCTCACTGAATGCGGAAATTTTATTTTGGTGGCTCGTACAGCAATACCCTGAAATTTACGAATTTATTAATCGCATTGGTATTTTTGATGATAGTGGAGAAGACACTCATCTTTTTGATGTTTGCTTATCAAACACGTATATTGAAGCTGAGCCAGTTTGTAATCAGTATTTAAGTAATGTGCTAGAATTATTGTCTTGATTTGTAGTTATTTGTCGCTTCAATTATTTACATTTTTACAACTGATTTGTTATTTTTGCAATGTGCTAATAATTTTTGATTGCACCTTACAATCTGATTATGCTGAGGCAAGAGTTTTCGACTCAGAGAGCCTTGAAAGGATAAAGTGCGCTGAAGTGAAGTGTGACTTCTTGACTGTTTGATAGAATAACAGGTGGAATTATACTGAGACTTTTTGAATGATTTTCCTACAAATTTCGTTTAATTTCCAAAATTTCTATATTATCAATTAAACGATTTTGAAAAAAAATTGTGATCTTGCCTGTTAGAATCATCTGCATTTACTTATTTCAACAGTGATATATCATTTCACTTTTTTATAACTGTCCGCAGGAAATATACTTTTTGTTGTTGATTTCAAGTCTTTGAATTGTTGTTTATTTGTTTTCAGTTAAAGAAAAAAATAATAAAATTAACATTGCTTTCTAAGCTGACTTCATTTTATTTGAAGGATGAATTTAACTTAATTTTGTTGGAAGTGTTTTATAGTTGACAACATATAAGCGGGAATAATTCGATTTTTGTGAACATCTCAGGAGTCAGTTTTGCAGAAATCCTATACGGTATTCCAGGAAGCATGAAGGGTGGAGAAACTAGAGTGAAGTCGCAGAATAAAGCAAATTCGAAATGAAGGTAGATTGGTTACGCGACTAATTGCCGCATTTAAATAGAAGTTTAGGTGTTCATGGTTCGAATCTACGGGGAGCAGTCTGCTATAACCGTTTAAAGCGTTGTAAGGTGCTCTTTACGGTTAGTCATGACTGCTATAGTAATTAGTGAGACCACAAGGACCCTGGTTACGACTAAAAATATGGTCGAAATCTTCTCAAATATGTGGTTATAAAACCTGTTTAACGTACAGTAATGATAAGGATAGGTACGGTTTATTCAGAATAACAAATTTAACTGTTTTAAGAATGAAATGCAGCAGAATAGTTTTTGTTACTATTGGAATATCTAGGATTCAGGGGATCGGGAGAGTTTGATAACAAAGAATTATTTGTCCCGGTTATTTATACACTGACGTTTTTAAAAACAAAATTTTACGTTGAAATGTTACAAACAAGCTCTTTCATTTAATTTTGCATAAATGTAATTTTTTTAACTAATTCGATCACCTCCTTTTCTGCTAAAATATTCAAATGTTCACCATCTTTAATCTCGTATACGGACACCTGAAATGAACGTAAGAATTCAGGTCATGTCGTACAGATATTTCAAAAATGAAGGGTCCAGGTAACAAATATAGCCCAATATACTTTAAAATTAGCTCAATAGCATATTGGGTTACATATGTTCTTTTTAGCGTTTGTCCGCCCAAAAATTTAAAAATAATGAAGATAACCGATGGTGACATTATTTGATAATGTTGTTTCAAAGATTTAAAAAAAATCGTTTTCATTATTGTAATACCTTTTTGCCGCCGTTTCTACCAATCCATTTTTGACATGCTTCTAAAGAACGTCGATTAACAGTACCATCACCGTCACCATAGACGGTATCCGGTTGATAATCCGGAAACCACCTTGTAGACCATTGAAGTGATTCTGGTGTATCAATGCCGTACCCATAAATACAATGTAACTAAATGAAAACTTTTCAGTAATGTCTGAAACACTTTAGCTTAATCATTTCATAAAATTAAGCACCAAAAATTATCTATAATAACTTTCCCGGTGATATTTCAGGTCATATTGTAATATATCAATTCAAATCATCCATCCTGCAATTCAACGCAAATCATACTTCAACATTTGGTGCTCGGAAATCGTCGAGCAAATGTGCCGTATTCTGATACTGATACCAGCCAGTTTCATAGTTTATATCTGTGAAAAATTCTTCTACATTTTTCAGTGTGTAATTTTTATCATCGACTGCTGCTAGTACCTATAACAATTCATTTAATGATTTTACTTTCCAAACAAAGCTTTTTTTTTTTAGCAAGGCAAATTAAACAGAACTCAACAAAATTTAAACAAATTTTTTATGGTTAATCTTTCGAATGAATGCTATTTATTTAATTGCTCAAACATATCTTCCTCATCATATTTAGCCAAATTTTTTTATAAATCTCCGAAAATATCTTATGGAAAACTCTTTAAAGTGGCAAATTTAGGAAAGTTACTTTCAACCCTTAAGCAAACAGTGAAGTTTTCCATCCTCTTCATCAAATCTGTCGGAAAAATCGAGAGGATTTTAAATGTCGCAAGTGATCAAATAAATTGCCCATCTATAGCACAAAGATTGTTAAGACTATAGCCACATGAATGATTCATTACATTCCTTTGTTGCCATGAGACCAGTCACTAACCCACTCTGACTGTGTGCAACTGTGCTACCAATCATGAATGTCTGTAACCGTGCTCATAGGCAAATGCTTCACCCTCTTTACAGCTTATAACAATCAATTAGCGGTGCATTGTTGGTCTGTGCGTAAGGTCACACGTATGCTTCGTTGTTTGATTCGTTAAATCTGTGATCAGTCCACTACCGGTTTACTGCATAGACCGTACTCCTCAACATTTCTAATCATTTTACGCTTCTCAGATAAAAATTTGAAAGGAAAGTAGAGA
>JABVXS010000296.1:0-39309 GCA_013365335.1 Madathamugadia hiepei
TGTGGAGCATTGTCTTCATACGTCCGGCTCCATAGAAGCGGACCCTGCGACCAAGCGGGATAAACGCTAAGGAAAAAAAATCTGTTCTTTTGTAGTTGTTTTTTTTTCTTTTAGTGAAATTTAATTAAATAAAAAAAAAATTGATCGAAAATATAATTGACAATTTTTCAAAGGTTTCTTTGAAAATTTAAATGATTTAATTATAAATTGAAATTTAAAGATGATTTGGTAATGATAGTAATAATAATGACAGCTAAACTTTTCACAATTGTTTTTTTTCTTTTTTAATTTTTTCCTTTACAGTTGTAAATGTTGAAGTTGAATATACATTTGAAAACTTTGCATATATATATTGGAAATTTAAATGATACAATTGGAAATTGAATTCAAAAGATAACAACGCTGATTCGTGAAATTTATCCTTTACAGTAGAAATTACTGAACTTAACCAATTTCCCCTTTTTCTTTTTCTTGCGGCAAATCTAAATTTGGTTAAATTTTTTTTTTTGGCATAAAAAGTCATAATTTAAAATTTCAAGGTATATTGGAAATCGAAATGATTTAATTTGGAAATGAAATTCTCGACGATGACAGGAATGATAGTAGTAGTGCTGCTCGCATTTGCATGACAACAAGAGCTATTTGCCATGATAAACCTCTTACCGTACCCCAACTTGTTCAACTTTGTCTCACATTTTTTGGTTCGTTTTTCCCACTTTTTCTTCTACAAAAATTAGCAATCTCTTAGGATGATGGAAACTGCAGCTTACAGTTTACTACGGTAATGGAATGATTGCTTTGTTGCTGTATAGAAATTGCGGTAATTCAAAATTTCCATATTTTTGAACAAAAGTTGTTCGGGTAAGGTAAGGATGTATGATATATTTGAATCAATTAAATGATAATTTAACAAACTTTTTTGATTGACTTTTGATTAGTTTTATCCAATCATGGTTGTGTAAAATTTGGACACTGAAATTAATTTTTCATTATGATTTTGATAAACGATTGGTGAACTTTACGCTAATTAATTTTAATCAATTATTAAAAAAAGTTTCAGATAGTGATAAGAATGTAGGAAGAAATTCACTACCATGGGCACTGTTTCATGTGCATGAATGGTTTATTAACAGTTGTGAGCTGATGGCACATTTCATTTCTATTTTTCTTGTATGTTTTTTTTTTTTCTTTTAAATCAAATTTGCAATCATTAATGAAGGATAATTTCTAGTCTTTTGTTTCTCTCTCAATTACATTTAGTTATAACTTCATTTTCATACGTAATTTTTTTAGTTTCATAGGTTTTTAAATAATTTTTAATTTGAAAAATTTTAAATAATTTGTTTGTTGAAACTTAAAAAAGAAACATTCTGAAGTTCAATTTTTTAATTTTACAATTGTTCAATTTGTGTTATTATCAAAGTGTAAATTTATTAGTAATGAAATTAATCATTTGTGATTTAGTCAAGCTTTTTGTCCGTTTTCAAAAATTCATTAAATTATTAAATTTGAATAATTCGACTAAATTTTCCATTTTCACCTGCAAAACTTTTAAAATTCATATTATTATTATTGTTTCAATCTTTAGCTTTACTTTTGTGCTAAAAAATTAAAAAAATGAAAGGAAAAATTTTATGTTTGAAAGCAATGCTCATAAATGTATGGTCATTTCTCCCACGATATGACCACTCACATATTAGTGGTCACTCAATTACCAAAATATGCGAAACAAAAAGTATAAGTGAGATTTGAATGAAAATTTCAGTACTCTCGACAGTTCGAGGTACTGTATTGCAAGCTACCGTAAACAACTATTTTGTTTTGCTTTAGAAAAAAATCATCGTAAATATTCTGGTTAGTTCTGAAGTGATAGTCTAAATGATTATTTATGTACTAATAGTCTTTTCATTGAAAAAAATATATATTTTAAAAAAAAAAACAATCTACATATATATAAAAGTGCAGATAGAATTTGAATGAAATGTTGAGTCCCTTAGATAAGTTGAGGTACTGTAATGGAATGAAATGTTGAATCCTATAGATAAGTTGAGGTACTGTAATTGAATGAAATGTTGAGTCTCATGGATAAGTTGAGGTACTGTAATTGAATGAAATGTTGAGTCTCATAGATAAGTTGAGGTACCGTAATTGAATGAAATGTTGAGTCCCATAGATAAGTTGAGGTACTGTAATTGAATGAAATATTGAGTCCCATAGATAAGTTGAGGTACTGTAATTGAATGAAATGTTGAGTCCCATAGATAATTTGAGGTACTGTAATTAAATGAAATGTTGAGTCCCATAGATAATTTGAGGTACTGTAATTGAATGAAATGTTGAGTCTCATAGATAAGTTGAGATACTGTAATGCAAGCCACAGTAAACAAAAATCTGTTAAATGAAATGTTTGTAGGAGAATGTTGATGAACGTTTTGTTGCAGCGGTCATTTTCGATGGATTTTTTCTTGTATAATTTAGGATGCAACAGGTGATGATGTGATACGTTTACGGATATGTCAAGCAGTAGGTTACTGGATCCGTATATGTCCGACACATTTCGATGCATCCATGCGTAAGCATGTTGAACACCTGAAATTTCTTGCCAATTCAGAAAATGTTCCAAATTCAGCTACACTTCTTGACTTTTCATCATTGTATGTTTCTCTGCTACTGTAATTATTTTTTTATCGAGAAAAAATAAATTAAAATGAAAAATATTTTGTTAAAAAAATTTTTAAACGAAAACTTTATGTTCACATTTTTTTTTCTTTTTTATGAATTCAATAAATTTGTAAAAATTTATTTAATTTTTCAAAATTTAAAAACTTAGTTTGTTAATTTTAAATTGAAATTAACAATAAATTAATTTCAGTATTATAATATTTTCGTAAGTTTAATGAATTATTTTCAAAAAATTTAATTTGCACCAATTTTTTATTATAATTCCAAAAGTTTCTACTCAATGAAATTTTAATTTTTTTAAAATTGAAACATATTTCCATGAAAGTTCAATAAAAAAGCTATGTAAAACATACAATTCATGTAACTGGGATCAAATTCATCACAAATATAAAAGAAAATTTTTTTCAAAGAAAAAATTCAATAATTTATTGGAAATTAATTGAATTTGAAGGCTTTCATATTCGTGGATTCGAAATGTTTCCATTAGAAATCCAAAAAATTGCCATCGTTCATTATCATTTGATGAATGGAAATGTGAAGAAATTGCTGTATCATTGAGTCATATCGATTATAAAGCATTATTCAGGATACCTGTAAGTATGATTCCAGAAAAATTGTTCTTCACCTAAAATTAATTTTCAACAATTTTTATTAATTTGTTGATAAATTTAAGATCAGTGAATTGAAACAGTACTGTATCGATGGAAATCTTTCACGTACGCCTTTTCTAAAAAGATCAATTTCAATTTTCAATGTAAGTATTACACGTTTGTGTTGCTGCAAAAAGCAAACATATAAGTAATTTCAAATTGCTAGAAAATTTTGAAATTACAATTCAGAAGAATCTTAGAAGTTTGAATTTGCCCCAGTAATGCTGATAGTACTGCTGATTTCTAAACAAAAATTGCTTTAGACTGGAGTAATCGTGCCTACTGTATTTTGATTCATTTCGTCATACTGTAATTGCACAGGTTACTGTATCCTGGAACCATTTCTTTACACTGTGGCCATACTGGCTGCTCTATTGGTTACTGTATTGAATTTTATATTTGGATAGCATTTAGGCGGTGGATAAAAGCAAAAGAAATTGGAATGATTAACCTGAAAACAGAATAAAAAACTTTTATTTGTTGATTGTTTACGTCAAATATCATTTTAATTAATTTTTTTTGTTTTTACATTAACAAAAATTTTTCCGCTTTTTCATTTCCAAGTTAAAATTGCAGAATTTGTCAAACTGGGTGCAATGCATGATTTTGAATAAAGGAACACCAGTTGAACGTGCTAAAATGATTACTAAATTTACGCAAGTGGCAAAGGTCATTCTTAAATAATTTCATTTTTTCAACTTTTTCAATTCCTAAATCTTAAAACATGAAACAATTTGGGGGAAAAAACAATCTTTCCATAATTTATCCGTTAATAAATTTCGACTTTGCATACTAAACCCAAAAAAAAAAATTATGCTTTGAAAGAAATGAAGAAACATAAAAAGGTAAATTTGATGAAAATCAATTGAAATCAAACAATTTAAGGAAAATCAATTATAAGCATACAAATTATTTTTGCTAATTAACTAATAATTGTTGAAATATTTCCGAAGTGTCACATTCTTTCAATTTATTTAAATAAATTGTCAAGCTAAATTATCCTTTTGCAAACTTTTCTTGCATCCTTCTCTCAGCTTCTTCTTTAGCTCCATCCTGGTTACCTCTTTGCTTTTTCTTCTCTTCGTTTTTCACCCTTCCTTGACTCATCAATGTAATTCATGTAATTCATTAAGGCTTGTTTACTTGGCCTTTCTTTTTTTTGCAGTGCCTGAGAAGAATGAATAATTTTAATACATTAATGGCTGTCATTGGTGGTGTGACACATAGCAACATTGCTCGTTTATCAAAAACATCATCAGTTTTATCAAATGAATTGAAAAAAGTTTGTTTCGTTTTTCTTAATGAATAATATAATTCATTGATTAATTCAAAAATTTTTTTTATTTGCAATGAATTCAATTTTCTTCTTATATTGTTTTTTGAAGACTACATGAAGTTCACAATTTTCTTCACTACGAAAAAAAAAAAATGAACAATGTAGAGTTCAAATTTGCAATAAAATTAATTAAGACGGCAACCATTTACTGGATGGAAAAGCAATTACTATTCTAATTAACATTTTTTAATTACAATTGTAAATTAAATCAAGTATAATTGAATTTTTTTTTTTTTGTTCTTAAATTATTCTAAAAATTATATTTTCAGTTGAAAAATCTTAATTTTTTTTATTTTCATGATTAATACGAAATAGTTTTCTTTTTCTAGTTATAAATTCAAGTAAGTAATTAGAAATTTTCTATCATCAATATTGCTAACTGAACAGATCAGAATTCAGGATATATTAATTAAATTTATTTTTTAAATAGCATATTTTATAAATCATTTCAAAAATATTCAAATTTAAATTAAAACAAATTTTTTTTTCTTTGCCTTTAGTTACACTAATCATTGAAATATATTACTGAAGCATTGTGCCATTGTTGGTAATTACAATTATGATTAGTTGACAATTAGCAAACGAAAAAAGAATTTCAATTTCAGGAATTAAATCATTTCACGCAGCTTCTCTCGTCAGCTTCAAATTTTGCTTGTTATCGTAAAGCATTAAATGACAGTTCAGGATCTTTTTCCATACCAATCATGTGAGTTTTCCTATTTTAATGGCTAATTAGAGTAATGCTTAGCAACCTCTCGTCATCCTGCTCCCTTCCAGCCAGTGTAGTAGGAAGGGCTTCCTGACGTACTGGGAACTGAGATCCTTTGTTGTTGTGATTGCTAACCTTACATTTAAGTGACTCGCTGGTTAGACGAACCGTGACTCGCTTTGTCTCTCCACTTTCACGTTGCCCAAGGGATCCTGTTAAGAGCACTTTGGTGAGCATTGGTCCTCATGTGACAGACATCTTCAACGTGAGATGGGCAACACTGTCTAGTCACACCACTCAAACCTCTCCGCCCCTGTAAGCCTCTCACCATGGAAAGGAGTTAATTTGAGTAATTATTTTGCCTATATCCTTGTATTTCGTATACACCATATTGTTTAATATTTTTTACTATCAATGAAAGTACTTCTTTTTGACTTCTTTAACCCCAATAAGTTACAAATTTTCATTTTTTTCTACATTACTGAATCATCAATTAAAATTCTTTTTGACCTTTTGACCTTCAATTATAATAGATCATTTTGACTCCATTTCTCTTTTCCTCGTTGTTTCTTTCCCCCTTCCTCTCTTTCTCTCTCTCTGCCACTTTCTCTGGGATTCGTTTAGACCGGACAAATGCACTATGGCAGTTAATTAAAAATCCCTATTAACACTTTAATTAAAAGTCAAATTTATCAATCGTCATGATTGAATTTTTAGTCAAAATCGATTTATTATTGATCTTATCAGTTAGTTACAAGATACAAAGAGTTCATTAGTTACGTCAGTGATATTTTACGTGAAAAGGTCATTTGAACGTTAATTCTTCGTTGATTTGACTTTATCTTCAATGCTAAAATTTCTTTTTGTACCAATAATTGCAGGGGTGTCCATCTGAAAGATCTGATAAGTTTACTGATCAAAAATCCGGATCCGGAACATTGTTATCTTGTTTCATGCAGGAAAATTCCAAGCTTAGCAATACATTTATCACATTTCGTTAATTTCAATCGCACACCACATAATTTTCCCGATGCTAATAGCGATTTAATAGATACGCTTAAGGTAAGAAGGTTTTTTGTTTTCGTTGAATTGAAAAATTTTAGGAAAAAATTTAAACTTACAATTCGAAATAAATAAACCTTTCGGAATTGCTCAGAATCAATTTGCAGTAATTAAATTCATTTTTGGTCTTTTTCTTTTTGTGTGTACTAAATGATTGAAATTATTTTACAGGTATCATTGGATTATAAGTATAACGAAGATGATATTTATCAGCTTTCACTAAAACACGAACCACGTACGCTTCTTAACGTAAGCTTAAGCTTAAAAAATTTTGTTTGAAAAAACAATTTTCAAACATATTGCCAACAAAAAAAAAAAGGAAAAAACAAACGTACGGGAAGTGAACTAAAAAAGAAATAAATTAGTAATAAATTACAGTAATTGTTAAATTCTTGAATAGTAAATTGCTAATTAAATATTATGTATTGTAATAAGTGAGAAAATTTTAGATAAAATTAAAAAAAATGAAGTAATTGATTTTCAAAATGTTCCAATTTTAGCAGTTTCAAAATTCAACAAAACCGGTGCTATTTGCGGATTGGGCATCCGGCGTAAGCTGTACGTTGGATCCAGAAACTGTTAACAAACATATCACGGCAATGGTTGAAGCTGTCTTCAAAAATTACGATCATAATAAGGATAATTTTATTTCGGAAAATGAATTTCAACAAATTTCAACCAATTTTCCATTTATTGCTCCGTTTCGATCGATCGATACGGATAAGTATGTTTTTGGAATTTCTCCGATATCAAATTTAATTATTCTATTTCAAATAAGTTCTTATATATATATATTAGCTAATTAATCTTAAGGGGAAGAAGAAGAAGAAGAGTAATTTAAAATTGGAAACGAAGAGGCAGAAAAAAATTGTAAGGGAAATGATTTTTTGGAGTTATATAAACTAATTCAATTTTCTTTAGTAAATTAATATCAACATAAATGGTAGTAAAAACATACAAAAAAATTTTTATGGTAAAATTTTATAAAAATGAAATTCAAATTAAAATTTTCAAAAATCAATTAATACCTTATTGATTACTTCAGGTATAATTTATGTAAACCGGTAATGAAATTGTGTTCAAATTAATTTTACATGTCATTTCAAGAAGAATTAAAAAATTAAACTTTTACTAAGCCACAAAAAAAAATTAAAATTTCATTTATTCGGTTCTAAATTTAATTCCTAAATTCCTAACTTTGACAAAACAAAAAAAAAAACCTGGATTTAAGAAATTAAGGAAATAAGAATTATCATTGGCTTAATTTTATTTTAACTTACGGTTTTTCCAGAAGTTCTTAAAATATATGTCTTAATTAATTAATTACATTTTTTTTTTTGCAGAGATGGAGTAATTAGTAAATCCGAGATGAAAACTTATTTTATCACAATTTGTCAACATTCAATAGATTTTCGTCGAGAATTTCAACATAATTTTCATGAAGCAACATTTTTACTACCTGCAATTTGTGCTCATTGCGATAAATTAGTAAGTGAATTTTTTTTATTTCAGAAATAAAAAAATTTTTAGAAGTAAGTTTGAAATTGAAAAAAAAACAAATCAAACCTTTTAGCGTCTAGACCAGCGGTTTTCAATCTTTGGGTCGCGACCCCGGAGGGGTCGATTGAACCTCCATCGAGGGTCACCTGCTGGCGACTTGCAACAACCTCTCTTCTTCCCAGGATCCTCTGGGAGCCTCTCCTCGCGTTCACTTTTTTTCCATTCTAGGCGAGCTCACAGGAGCAAGTGCACCCCCTGCCAAAGCAGCCAGTCTACCGGGAGGGAAAGTGAGAGCAGCAAGGCAGCAGCGGCTAGGTAGGTGCTTCGAGTGAGGAGGGGGGGGGGTTCTTTTTGCGTCAGATTTGACTTTGCAAATGCCTGCCAGTTATACGGAGTTTTGTCGGCCAGGAAGGCATGGTTTAATCTTTTTTCTTGCACTATCGTTTTGACCTCATCTGTCCACAACCATGTCGTTTCCCTGGAATCGTCGTACCTAATACTTTATGAGCAGCTTCATTAATTCCTTTATGACCTGCATTCCTGGTGTCATCCACGTTGGTTACCGGAGAATGTGTGATTTGATTAATGAGTGTATCCTTTTTTTCTTTTAGCTTCCACCATTTAATGCGGCACGCATTTGGTAAGTGCGTGGTTGATCTCTTCTTTAGGAGAAGAAATCCGCACTCTGCACTCTCTTGCTCGGTCGATGCTGATGTGTGTATGAATCATACGGCATTACTTTGGTGTCAAGGATGGTCTTAGCGTGGCTTTGCCTGCTGAGGATATAATCAACTTGTGACTTCCTATGTTTGCTACGTGACTAGATGGGTTTCACGTTTGATGAGTCGTGTGTTTGCGATAGTGAGTTCGTGAGCATCGGCGAATGAGAGGATTAGTTTCCCTTCATTGTTTCTGATACCGTATCCATGTCTGCATGACTTCTGTTCTTTGTTTTTCCCGACATGTTCATTCATATCTTCGCAATGATTACATAATCTTGTGCGTGAATTCCATCATTTTGTCATTAAGAAGTGCCCAGGAGGAGTCTTTTTCGTTTTCGCGTTACCTTGTCGGGGTGCATGCGCGCTGACAAAGTGGACACGTCCTTCCTTGGTAGCGATTGATATCTTCATGGGACGATCGTCATATCGGTGTACCTCGGTGACGACACCGCGTATTCGGTGCGAGATGGCTATAGCCACCTCATATTTCTTTTTCAGTTTCCCCCATTATAGAGGATTTTGCGTCCCAAGTCTACTTCTCTTGCTTTGGCTCCATCCATCGTTTTCCTTGCAGAGCACAAATTCTAGCATTTTCATTACCGTTTTCGACTATCCTACTTTTGTTCTTCCTCCGTAAGCCAGAAACCCTCGCTTATTGTTCGCATAGATCGAACTTTGCCCATGCGCGTCATTTCTGGAGTGCGCCCTAGCCTTCTCATCTTTGCGAATAGTTTTGCCGGACCGGTCCGTCGCAAAGGTCTGTCGTCTGTGATAACATTATATCCTTCCTAATATCAATTGAAATTCCTTACAGTTATGGGGTATAATTCGACAAGGTTTCAAATGTAATGATTGTGGGCTTACTGTACATCGAACTTGCCGAGGACGTGTTGTCGTAGAATGTCGTCGATCCAACAGTAATTGAAAAACTGCAGGTACAGAATGTAAGAACAAGCTGAAAGCTTTTACCTGGTATTAAGTGAGTTTGTTAACTTTCAAAATATTCCCCATCTATAATTTTAAATCTATTTTTACAACTTAGGTTGAGTGGGAAAGATTTAACGTTTTGAGACAGATGATTGTTTCGGTAAAATTGTTGCATATAACAAAAAAAATGAAACGAAAAATTGTTGCAGAACTGTTGAAAATTTGAAAAAACATTAAGTAATTTCTAGGGATATTTTACTTTTGATTATCGATTATCCTGCAAAAGTTAAATTTACATTTAATTGTAAAAATCGATAAATTTAAAATTTGAAAACTAGCTGTCAAAATTTTTTATACTATTATCGTTACCTGCGATAAGTTATTTCTTTTCCGTTTTTTTCTCTAACGAATAATTGGTTAATAAGGAAGGGAAGTGATATTTCCCTGATGTCAACATGAAAGGTTAATTAAGTAATTAGATGTCTTTTTTTTAAAGGACAACAAGTTCATCTAAATAACCAAGTACAGATGTTGCACCATCTTTGGCATGCGAGAAAGTATTCGATGATAATTCATAATTTTTATCATTTTCCAAAATGAATAATTCCAATAATACTTCACCGTGATTTATGTATAATTTCAGCTTCTATAAAATTTTTAAAATTTTTAAAAATTTTTATTAATCGAACGCATTTGTATATATGTATTCGTTCTGTATAATTACTGATACCACTCCATTGAAATTTAATTTAGTGAAGGAAAAAGTTAATTTTGTCACAAATTCAAAACAACAAAAGAAAAATTCTCATTTTTAACGAGTTACATATATATTTGCATGTCTGATTACTATGTAAATTTAATATTCTCCTCAATTGCTCTAGCCAATATGGTTAATTAGTGTAAATTAATTAGCTTGATTACTGTCATTGAGCCAAGTGATTCGTTAATTCAGTATGTTTACAATTCTATACCATCGATTAGATATATTCATACGAAAACGGTTACTGCAAAAAAAAAATTTTTTTTTTCATCCAGAACAATTTTTAATTTCCTGATCCAAAATGGGAATTAGAAAAATCCTTCTTCATTGGTTCACATTTTAATTTCTCAATGTTGTCAATTGACCATATAATTATGTTTAATTTTTAACAATGTAAATTATAAACCATTTTCTTTCTTACGGGTATATATTTTATTAATGTTTAATTTTATTTTCGCTTTGATTGGTACGGTAAAAATCTTCCGGGAGGTATAGTCCGAAATCTTCTGGGAGGTATGGGCATCATCATAATGCTTAAGGATTTTGATAAGCTCACGAAATTCCTGGCGAGAAATTCATAATTGCAACATATCGTTGGGTATTCATAAAAATCAACCACGGAGGGATTTCAACAACTCTCGAAATCGTTTTTTTTTCTTTCGGTATTTTTGATGCGAAAATAAAATAACTGCACGCTTTATCCACGTGTATGTATGCAAGTCAAATCCTATTACTAGAAGATTTTATTTCGAGAAAAATTTATTTTAATGAAATGAATATAATTAATGCCTGTGGTAATGAAATTTTATTAATGCTTGTTCGCTTTTCTTTTTGTTCTTGAAAAATGATCGATCGATGAAAATAAATTTCATCTTTTAAATCAACGTAAAAAAATAATGTAAGTATGCAGCCTAAATATCTAGTAGATTTTCCATTTTTTTTTTTGTCAATTATTCCGAATTTTCAATTCTGTAGCTGATTTGCAAATCTGAAAATTAATATTGTAGATATATTTGGAAGCTATTCCATCCGTCATCACGAAAATCATCCGGAAAACTGGAAATTAAATTTAGGAAAAGTGCTGATTGTGGAAGACAAATATTTAGATGAATTGTAACCAAAGCAGACATCCGATACATGGATTAGAGATTTGATGCTGACCACTGATGGAAAGTTTGTCGAGTGGACAGTGAATGGACAGGGGGAGAGAGAAAAAGGGGAGATGAAAATACAGAAGAGTGAAGAGGTTTGACCGAGCGTATGCGACAACTGGTCACATGTCCAGCTAATTCAAGCGGATTTCAGGGAAGCAGAGCGAGAGGGTGAAATGCTGTGCTAATTATGTCCACTATCGATTAAATGGACATTGCTAAGGACAAATCTATTTCGGTTTTACTACTCACCTTCCTGAGCTGCTTTTATCTAGCTCAATCTGAAATTTGCTATCGATGTGTTAACGAATTCATTGTTTTGGTTAGTTATTTTTCTTTTTTTTTTTTTGTATTTTAAACAGACATAGTGGTTACGGAGAAAACTAAATCATCCAAGAAACAACGAAGTTCTGCTAACACAGCTAAGATTAAGCTCGCTGAACTAAACCAATTGCTTAACCTGTTGGTTGACCTTAGACTAGTCGAAGTAATGCCACACTGATGGCCATCGCATATCATTATTTCTCGATCATTCGTTATTAAATTTTTTATTTTTAATTTAAAACTAATTGTTTCATACCAATTTTCTTATGGTTTGATTCGTAATAATTCGGTAAATAACTTGGCCATTATTCACCTTTCCTTACTAGTCTTTTATTTTGAAATGTCAAACAAAATTGCAAAGGACGAACATCCCTTCATATCTATATGAAATATCCACTGACTACTGTAGGGATAATTAATACCCAGATCAATTTAAATCAATTTTTACTCAAATTTACAGCATTGGGGGCATTTCCTGCCAATTCAAGCAGATCACGAATTAGTTTCCGACTCGTCCTGTATTAAAATGACAGGAAAAACGGAAGAAGTAAGATGCGTTGGTCGATGCCTAATGCTAAATGTAACTGTTGGTGAAGGTAATAGGACTCGAACCGCAGGTATACATTTTCTTTTCTGTTCCTTCTAAAAACCATCTACAGTACCAACAACACTACCGGAAGTAATCCTCGTTAATTACTTTTAAAACTCAATTTTTAGAAATAAAGTTGCATATGCATCTTTAAAAATTAAATAATTACAGAGCTATAATATGATCATCGATAATTTCAATAACTTTTTTTCTAGGAATGTTGCGAGATTGCCAGAAAAAGTACTACAGTCGAGATACGGAGAAGGATGGAGAAAGTCGCAGATGCCAAAATCGGACGGTTAAATTTCGCAAATATTTGCTAAATGCTGAATATTGCTTTTGTTTGGGTAACTACTGCAACGGTGATGGTAGTCTATTGGGCAAAACGGTAAGTAGCCAATTAGGGATAACAGAAGAAATGAAGAATCGAGATAATCAACGAAATGGTAGCAATTTAGGATGGCCTACCTGCAGTCTTCAATATTTAATTATTTATGCAATATGTTTGAAATTACTTTTAGTTAGTTTGCCGAATATGAGTGATTAGGAAGGAAAAATGTGATCGTTGGGTGTAACAGTATTTTTTGTATGGGTAATTTGTTGCTTCGAAGATGTTCTCTATGAATGTTATGGAACATGAACATTTGCCGTGAGAGAAGAAAATTACTACCTCTGTACAGGTGATAGTGATGGTGAAGCTTTTCATTTTACTTAACATAAGATGCAAAGTTTTGAATAAAGGTTTGTAGGTGACAGGTAGTCACCAAAAAATCCCATTATGGTCACCGAATACTATTTAAACCACCACCCCACTCCAAAATGAAATTGGAGCTGGAAACAGGAAAGCTATCGTCAGCCGAGGAAGCTCGTAAGACTAAAGTACTATGATGAGGGGAAGGGACGTATGGTTTACTTATGTAATACATCCCATGCACGTATGTTTTTCCTGACAAAGGATTCACACAAGGGAGGAATCATCAGCTACGGCACAGACAAGAAACATTCCTTTGTCTGGACGGTGTACATTATTTGGAAATATTCCGAAGAAGTTTGGTGCTAGAAATGTAATTGTAATTTGAATAAAACTACCTATGACATGTAATCTTTGTTTCGGTGTTACTTGATAACATTAACAAATTCTAAGGAAACCTTACAAATCGCTGAATAGTATAATCTTACCACACAAACAAACGGGAAAAAGCTCAATATACAACACAACAAAAGAGAGTAAGCCAAAGAGACCAAATAAAGGAGAGTCGCCTTTTCTAAAAACGAAATCCGACCTTTCGTCGGTTGACCCTTGCTGCGTTTTACCTCTGGTTGAGCATTAACATGGAGCCGACTTTGGGAGGATGCATGGAATGCCTCATTTCGAAAACTTCTCCCGCACTCCGCGATACTCGAAGACTTCTCGCATCATTAATGTTCTGGTGAAGCTCAAACAAACTTTCCGAACTGTTCGCTGTGACACGGTAAAAAATACTTACACACCTTGGGAATTTGCAAATTTAAAATATTAGCTTGTGGAAGGTTGCAGAATGACTACAAATGAAAACAAAAAATAATTGTGGGAAATGCACCTGAAACACCTTGCTGAATATCATCAAAAAGATTCCATCTTATGAACATCTTGCAGCCTTAATTCAACATCTCAAATCATTGATCACTTTTGATGCGAATGAATGTTGCCGGATCAGTCCCACTACCCAACAATCCTTCGGATCACAATACCTGCTAATAGTCATAGCTTATGTACTGTTATAAAAAGACGCTCTCTTTAAGTCAACGTTTTACCAACTTCCTATAATATAAACAAATTTTATTTGCAGGGATTAATACTAAAGACCGAAGTAACACAGGGTTTTTCCCAATATCATATTCAGGTCTGGCATCAATCAGTTGAGGTGATAATAAGAGAGTAGCGAAGTGAATTCTGCTTTTCTTGCTTTCTGACTTCTTCATAATGTTTGAACGGATTCGGGTTGGATGTGAGAAATTTTCAACTGATTTGAATCTTCCAGGTGGGGTTTGAGTGTTACGGTGTACAAATTGATTCTTCTCATTTCCTCTCTCTGCATATCTCAAAATTAACTGACTTCCGCAGTACTTCCTGGCAAACTGTATCTGATTAACCAATGACCATTTTTTCTGTAGTTGTGGTGAAATTTATTTTGTTGTGTTGTAGGTCGAAGGGTCGATCGTTTGTTCGTAAGCTCAAACTTGGGCAATTAAGCCGTTTATTAACGCAATAACGAACAATAATTGCGACACAAAAAAAAAATATATATACGATTAAGATACAAAAACTAATATTATTTAACGTAAATTAATAAACTCAAAAAGAAGGAACAATGGTGTGAAGTTGAAATGCGGGAATGCGATGTTAAGTGAGTGTTTAGTAAAGAATCTGGGAGGGGTTGAGAGGCATACGTGGAAAGGGCGAGGATGAATATAACGGGAAATAGGTGGGAAAGGAAGAAACGACAGCATTATCAATGTAGAACAGAATGGATATTGGTTTTGAGGGGTCATAGATTAAATATTTGAGTAGTCACAATTTAAGTCCATTGTTTGATTCGCGTTTCGCGACAGAAGTAATTATTTCCATTTGCTAAAACGGAATATTCCGGAAAAAGACAGAAATGTTGAGTAATCTGAAAAACAACACATGCTGTTGTCAATTTTTAGCTCAGAGAATAAAGTCACAAGCAATGCCAGTCGAATTTATCAAATTTCAGGATGAATTGGAAGCTAGGAGACAGAAATCTTCCATTATAAAGTAAACAAAGTCTTTCGCTTTCTCTCTTATCTCTTCTTTCTCATTTTCCATTTTCTTTTTTTCCTCGTTTTTCTGAGAGCGTAAAACCTGCTAGAACAATATGCTATGGTCGAAAAATGGAATACTTTTCCGAATTTTTCGGATTATTACCAAAATAAAAGTCGGTGAAGAAACATGCTGCAACAAGTAGGAAGGTCCCGAAAACAAAGATTTGAGATACTGTAATAATGGACTGTGATGATGGTCAGGTTTACGATTTGGTTGTGATCATTGATTTTATATGGGAAGGTAGGGTGGGTAAGGTGAAGTAATATATGTAATTTATATAAATTTTTATAACAGTGCTGATTATCAGTAATAATGATTTCTAAGTTTTTACATCAGTTTTGAATTGAAAAGCTAGGGTGATGATTGCTTACCAAGAGAATATGAGTTGAGGTATGGTGAAAGTTCTTCTGTGCAGCAAAATCCAATTTAATTTATTTATCCTTGGTAATTTTTTTGTTTGTTTAGTTTTGCGGTTTGTCTTAGCAATAACTTTTTTAATTTTGTTCTTGTTTCAGGTGCAGTAAAATTGATTGCTTTAGTTATGTCAGATCCTGTCTTGGAATTTTTAGCGCGCGAACAAAATGTTCTGGCTGGTATAGAGGATGATTCGCTAGGAACCAGTCCTCCTCCGTATAGCAATAATACTGGCAGCAACGAAATAGCTGATAATGGTACGTCGTAGGATGAATGAATTTTTTTTATCCTTAGGTTTTTGGTTAACTGTGAGGTATCAAAAAGGCACTGTGGTTTTCTGCATAAGAACGAAAGTAAGGTAAGTTCAATATAGAATTAGCGATAAACTCGCTGTCATTTTTGACAAAAAACTGAAACAGAAAAGAGGGATTTCTGGAAAACGGTGAAGAATTTCATGAAGTTGTCTCCGTGTGATCATACAAAAGTACTGCATCACACATTGATCGAATATAAGAATGCACGAGAAACATCTGTCATTTCGTATTCGATTTTATAAACATTTATATTTTCATATATATCTGTCGAAAAGATGAATGAGTTAAAAATGAATGCGAGCAGTGGTTAGATGTTCTATTTGTTTGTTTTTTGTTTCTGTGCGAAGATGCTTTAGATTTCAGGGAATGATATTGCTTTTTTAAGCGATGGCCATTTGTTAAATAGGAGCAATGACTCTGGTTCTGATCTTTCAAAGACGCTAGCAAACGGTGTGCGACGTTCCAGTACAACTCCATCACCTTCTCTTGGAGCATTGAATAATACTTTCAAACCAGAACCGGAAAAAATAAAGAAGTGGCGAGAGGAGCAGAAAATAATGTTAGAGAAAAAAGGTATGAGCTCGTTTACCAGTGGTTCTGGTCTAGATCTTCAGAAGCAATGACCAAAAAATATCGCTTGTTTTTTGCCTCACCAGCATTAGAAACATAAAAATAGTCATTTCCACCATGCTGAGAGTGGCGCAATGAGCTTATAGGAATTGAGGTCGTTCAGGTCCATCTAAGTAGTGATGGCGGAATAAATGGTTCAAAAAAAGGCATCATCCAGAAAGGAATGGTTTATGATGAGACTGGAAGGAGTACGAATTCATTCAATGAGAAACAGTGAAGTTGTGGTGAAGCATGTCATTTTGTAGTAAATAGCGGAAATGCTGATAACAGGGGCTATACACTACTTGTTTTGAACAGGCTAGTTTTTATGCATCAGTTTTTCCTGCAGATAAAAATGAAGAAAAAAAGAAAGAGGAAATGAGAGCCGCAGGTAAAAAAGAATTAGAAGAGTGGTATGCGCAAAGGGCGGAAAGACTTGCGAAGACACGAGCAGCTAACCGGTAAGGTTTTACTTATGAAGATTGGTGATGTAAACAGATGGATTTCAGAAATTGACACTTCTTTATACTGAGGTAGGAAGAACTTAAAGCTTGATTATTTAATAAACCGTGTTATATTTAGTTGGCAAAGTGCAAATTACGCGTTTAAATAACATTACATTTCTTGAAAGTGTAGGGAAAGGTGCGTTTTTATTTTCATGCGAATTCGGTTTTTATTCCAAGATTTTTAATCATATTCATTTTGTTTTTCCGGCAACAAGTCGATAACGATGGTTTGTGCTTCATGCTGTTCATGTTTCAGTTTAATCTTGTTTGTTGTCTACTGATACCATCAATTTTTTATTTATGACTTTTAAGGAAAGCCGAAGAAGATTTCATTTCGGATCGTGATTCTCTAAAGGATGGAGCTGAATGGGAGCGCATTGCTAAATTATGCGAATTCAATGCTAAAAATTCGAAATCATCAAGTGATTTATCCCGGCTAAGGGCTCTTCTTCTTAAACTTAAAACGCAAACGGAATAAATCGCGTGGATTTCATTTTGAAGGTGCTAGTCGTATGCTTCTTTGCAGTGATTCCATAATGGTGGATTTCTTTATTTAGACTGTCAGTATTTTTTTATGAGTCTGCGATATTATCTCTAAGCTTTCCAAGATTTCTGTGTTTTCAATTTTCGCGAATATGCTGTCATGGATTTCAGTTACATCTTTATGCACAATTTGTGATCTTTTTGGGTTTTTTTTTTCTTTTTTAATCAACGGAATTAGCGATTTTACGTGTTAAACTTTTGATTCAAATTGTAATGCTGCAAGCTGTTTGCAGTCCTCGGAATCTTTACCAGGCTTCCAGCTGTATCCAAGCCTGTGTGATTGGATATTAAAGCTTAGCATCGAGCGAGCCAATTCTCGATCAACTTGCCACTTGCCTTTTTTGCCAAAAGAAGTTTTAGGTTGTGAAAAGTTAAATTATTATGATTCTAATATTGGAAAGTGGAACCAGGTGATTTCCAGATGTGATTCCGTTTGCTTCCATGTGTTAGGTCCACTTCGCGTTTTGTAGCACAATTTCGCTTATTTCACATGTCGATATTTTGCATTGGCGTTTTTTTTTTTGTTTTTTTTTCAACTTTCTTCGTATTTTAGCAAAATTTGGTGATTTTATGCAAATATGCTTTGCATCTCGAAATACTATGAAATCATGGATGCACATTTTGCTCATTCACCAAGGTCTATGACAACTCTTTTGCTTTGAGTTCTTATCTTATTCATGTCACTGCTCCTCAACAAAGGCATATCGTCAGAATGTCACTCCTCCTCAACAAAGGCATATCGTCAGAGAGGCATATTGTCATTCATTTTAATTATTATTTCCTGCAGTTCTATCGCACACCTGCTTTACTGTTTCTACATGATCTATCATAAAGGCACACTGTATAAATAATTTACCATATTCCTGTGGTATTTCCAGATTACACAGCGTATTATCAATTTGTCGTATGCTAATCCTTTTGGATACAAATTTTTAGTTAGCACTGATCATTTAAAAGTATCGTCTTGTTTTCTTTTCAAATAAAATACTTTTGACTTTTCCCAGAATTCACTTTTTTTCGTTGAAAGGGTTACATAGGTGTTTTCAATCATTGTATCCTTGCATTAATTTTTTTAATGAATAAAGGAGCAGAAACAAAAAATAAACTTTTTCTTTGTCATCGAATAAATTGTTATGGAGCGGTTTTTTTAGAAATTTCCTAATTTTGACATATTGCAGATAGTTTGGTTGATATTCCACGAGTTTTTGTTTCAGTTTATTTTCTTTTTCTTGTCTTTCACGGTCTTTATATGTCATCATGAATGATGTAAAGGATGAGTGAAACATACCGGCAAGTAAACTTCCGGTACCTTAATTGAGAAAGAGTAACTTTTCCGTCAACATGGGTGAGGTAGGTGTTGCTACTTAATTTGGTCGTGTTTTTGTGAGAATCAAAATTCGTAAATAAAAACTAGGAAATGTTAGAGACGGGAACCTTCAAATAATGTTACGCTTATTTTACTCGTCAAGTTTTTCCTTTTTTTTTCCAGTTGCATGCAAAAAGTCATGAGCTGATGGCCCAAGTAACAAGTTTGTTTTTTGTAGCACTGTAATTCATAATATATTTGATTTTTTTACTTACAGTTTTATAGTTTGAAGATTTGGTGTTAAGCGATTGACATTGGTTTTTCATTTACGTAACTTGTAATACCGGCGAATTTGTTCGTTCATGAGCTGCATTTTCATGGTACAGCACAGTATTGGGTAGGAAATTTCAACAAAAGAAATGCGGAAGTGAAGGATGTAGTTTAAAACTGCCGATGACAAGATGTTGGTTAAGGTTAGTGGTTAAAAATGCTGATGGTTACAAGAATGCGTGAAGTTTTTCGAGAATTTTGGCGATAACCTTTCTTTGATTATTTCGTAATTAAGCAGAACTGTAAAGAAATGAAGATGGATACTTACGTGGTATGTTAGAATATTAGTGTTTCAAATGTTTTCGATGTATTTAACTATTTTTCCTCTCACTGCATTTATCGATTTGGTAACTTTCGCTAAGGTAGAGTATTCTCACGAAAAGTTCATTGAATCCTCAAACATGTTTTCATGTTGCTACAAGGAAGACGAGTCAATGTATACTCAAAGATAAGAATGTGTTCATTGTAGTTTTGTTTGTTTCTTTTGCCCAAAATTCCTCTAGGCTTAACTAAAAGTAATTGCTAATTAAAATCCAAAGTTGCTGCAATTTTTTTTTGCACCAACCTAATAAGTTAGAAATACTTGCCACATCACTCAATATTATCAAAGGTATTCGTCAGTTTCAGTCGTTACTAAGGTTTAGGTTTTACTTGCTTTCTTGTCTCAACCATAAACAATGAATTTTTTGAGCTAACTAAATGTTTTTTTTCCGGAATTACAAGTGAATGAAATCGGAATTATGACAGGTGGGCTTTACAGAACACTTCTCATGATGCTTTGTTTTGTTTTTCTTTGTGAAGTATTTTGTGATTGCACTGGGTAATAAAATAAGGATTTGTTTAATCAAACTATGCAGCGAATTTCTCAGAAGTATGATAAAGAGTAATGCTAGTGTTGTCTTCGTTTCACTCACGTATGTTGTTTCCGTAACTTCATGTTTATAGATTGTTTCGTGTAAGTTCTAGGGATGATCAGAATTTGTTGGATTATGTGTACTTGATCATTTATAGATCGTTCCTAAAATTTAAGCTTATCCTGAAATGGAGGATTTATTCTTTTTCGTTCTGCAGATGTGGTTGGTAGCAGCCCGAGTGAGATGGAATTATCAGGATTGCTGGAGAAGCATAATGAAGTACTATCAGCTTTGATTGATGAATTAGAGACCTGTAAATCGGAATTACTAATTCTTCGAAATAGGAGTTCGCAAGTAATCAGCAAGAATGATCTGCACGATAAGGTATTTTATAATGGCGTTCTGGTTTTGGCTATTACGAATGGTGCGCTTTAGCTTCGGTTGCATGCAGTTTATGTTACGATCAGTTTTCCGGGAATTATTGTCTATTCCATTTATTTACAGAGGCGAGCATATGCAGAAAATGCTTTGGAGAAAAGTCGGGAAATTAGCGAAATTTTACCTGATGGAAGTAAAAAGTTTTCCACGTTAATGGATTACTTGAAAGAAATAAAGAAAGTACAACATGAAGCAGAAAATTTATCTCGCGAATTGGAAAATACAAAAACAGAATTGTTGCATGCTGTTGAAACGAATGCATCCAAGCAAGTTTGTTTTGTCGATGAATTTTACTTGAGTGAGATATTTCTCTTTATGGGTACAAAAAAAGCTTGTAAAATGGAGTTTTACAATATATCATTAATTCATATGATTCGATGAATCGCTTGTTAAAAATAAGTTAAAACTATTTTTAAGATTCAAATTGACCATTTAAATGGACTTATGGAAAACGAACGTAAGGCGAGGGATGAGAAATTTTCCCAGCTAAATGATCTCATGGTTGATAAAACCCAAAAATTTGATAAACTGGATGCAGAAAACAGAGCTGTCAAGGTAAACTTTTCGTCATTCGTACAGTCTCTAACCAAATTTTTTGATTTTGACTTTAAAATTTTGGTGTTGATTAGCTTGTAACTTATTGCGTTCTATACATTAATTAGCTTTAGGTTCCGTTTTGTTTCTTTCTTATCCGACGAGCATTGCTTTTAGTGACTAACGAAAGATTCAGTCAGTACATGAAGTTTCAAAGTTTCTCGGTTTTTCATTCTGCATTTTTATTCACCAACTATTGATGGCGATGCATGCCATTTAGTTATTCATAAATTTTCGGAGTTAGGCAATTATATGTGATCAATTTTGTTCAGCATTTGTAGTATCAGTTATCTGGACGTTTCCAGGCACAATTAAAAATATTGGAAGATTCGATTATTGCCAAAGAAAAGCTTATAAATGATTTAACGACAGCGACTGTGAGAGAATTGGCAAAACGTGACGAAGAAAATAAAGTGCTTGCAACAAGATTAGCCGTATCAGCTGATGAAAACATAACACTACGTACTTCACTCCTTTCTCTGGGTGCTAATGAATTATCACCACGTCAGTAATGTTTTACGTCTCTTAGGCAATATTCTGTCCTTTTTCGAGTTAGAAGTAGAAGAAATCAAGGATTAGGAAAGGTGTGAGCTTCTGCAATTTGTTCGACCAGTGCCAAGTTGATGATTGAACTTCATAAGCTTTCTTAATTGTATTTTTTTATATTTCCATTTTTTGCTGCTAATTTTGATTTTTCAGAATCCAAGAAGCTTCTAGAGCAGCAAAAAAATTTTATTGAAACTTTGAAGTCTGAATGTGAAATACTGATGAATCGTTTAATTAGCGAGCGAAATGAGCACAGGTGATCAAAGATTTTTTTAATTTTCTTCGGAATTTGACCGAAATCAAATAATTGCGTGTTATTCGTTATACTGAAATATTGTAGGAAGGAGCGAAGACAACTGCGGCGTGAAATTCGTACTTTAAATAAACGCCTTGAATGTCTTATATCTGGGAAACAAGAAATAACTGATGTTTAATATTCTTAGCAAAATATTTTAATGGTTTTTCAAATCATATGATTTTAATTATATTTGTAACTTGGACTGTTTGGGATACGGAGGAAAAACCGTATTTCTATTCGGACCCCTTTAATTTTTGGTAAAAACTATGCTGTTTTTAATTGTTAAATCGAAGAAAGACTTGTAAAGATGTTTTACGATATAATTAATTTACATACAACTCATTTGCTTATTCATGTGACTCTAACTGATCAACTATAAAATAGGCTTGACAAAAAGATTTTTAACTTCTTTTGAATGTTAAAAGTTGTTGAATAATTATTTAGCACGGATTGGTTCCTTTTCGATTGCATTGGTATTGTCCATTTCATGCATTATTACGTAAGAATCAGAAGTAAATAACCGAATTCTTTCTGATTATCTTATTGGCCATGTTTGGATATATTACCAATTTCTAAAAACGTTAATTGCAAATAAAATTCATTTATTTCTATAAGTTTCTATGCTTTATATAAAAGGATGCATTCCAGCTTACTATGTTTTCTGAAATCAAGCATATACTTTTATGATTTAACTCAATGTTTAATTTTATCGAATTCATCAGATGTATTGTTGGGATGATAGCTTGATCATATTATTTTTGTTAGAAATTTCAAGAGTTGGGAGGAATAGTTTGATTTAATTTGGTAATGAAAAATGATATAAGAATGAAGTGGAATCCTAAAATATCCCGAAGAATTTACAATTTTTTAATAAATGAAGAAAAAGTTTTTTTAATGATAACAGATGTTAGTTATATGGTAAGTAGCGATCACAAAAATTACTTTAAAATATTACTGATGTAAGGAAAGTATTGGATGAAGGGGAATGAAAGATTTGTTTGGTATAATATACATTAATTGCAGTGTACAAAGGTGGTCCTAATAAATGTGATAAAATATAGATCGGTTATAACTTTCAGTTTCCTAAATTACTGTTAGGATAAGCTGGAAAAATTTAGAGGGATTTCTGAAAGAAGTTATTATGATCGGAATAACTTGAAAGAAACAAATTATAAGTAAATGAGCATTAAGGATCTATGGTTTAGTTAAAGTTTATTTTATGAAGTGAAATCGGATGATTTTTCTTTTTTATTAAAAGTACAGATTTTCTAGGCATCTTTAATAAATCATTGTCGTTAACGTTTTTTTTACATTAGTTCAAGTCACTTGTTTGTTTTCATTGTCTTTGTTGAAATTTGAAATATGAAATGCCTCTTATGGGGTATCACTTCAAATTGGAATAGTTGGGAAGCATATTTTTATCCGATCTATACACCACTTATTATGTCAAATTTCGTTGAGAAAAAAAAATTTTTTTGATTTTTTTTGCTAGAAATTATTTGTTAAAATTACTCAACATTATTGATGCTAAAATTATTCATCATTGTTGATGAAACTTTGATTGATCACGTACGATTGAAAAATATTCGTCGAAGAAGAAAAGTGAAAAAAAAAATTAACTGATAAAACTGGAAAGGATGAATGTTATTGATTTATGTTACAGGGGATAAAATTACATCAAAGAAAAGAAAATTTGAAATTTCAGATTACTTCATAGCGAATGCAACGTCTAAGAAGTGCTTTTTTTTTTCCTTCGAAACTATTGAAATTTGTCTTTTTTTTAAATTTTGACAGTTTTTTTTTATTTAAATAAATAATATGTAGAAATTTGTCTTTTCGTCCTTTTTTTTGATTATGATGTTATTTATTGCGAAAAATGTATATTACAGGAATGACTTCTGAACATATTGTCTCTACAATTTTGGAGAATGTTGATGGCATAACAGACTTAGCTGAACGAGCTTTGAAAATTAAGGATGAAGCTAACCAATTTTTTAATGGTTATTTGTTTTTCTTTTTTTTTAAGTGCTATGATTAGAGCTAATCATTTAAAGGCTTCTGTGGACATGAAACTTGTAGTAAATTGTGTTTATAAGATCATGATTATGATTTTGCACATTTTTTTTTCGTTAGCTTTTGTGTTGCTAGGTTGCAGGGTCCGTTCTGTGGACCATTGTCGTCGTACATTGTGTTCCATTTCCCTTGTTATTGCCTTTTGGACTTAAGGCGATTTTATCTTTTTATCTTAAGTGATTCCTGCTGTACTGATTTCAACTAGGTGTCATCTATTTTTATTGCGTCGTACGGCCGGGAGATTGTTGGTATTTGAAACTGTTTCATTTCATCTTATTGCGACTCTTTTTGCCCGACTGACCCGTCGCTAAGGTGATAACATATCTGGGAATTGAACCCTTGTATGTGTATCGTATCAATTTCTCGACATGCGGATTACCCCACTGCACTACTATGAATCCGCCATGGTTTTGCGCATTA
Source organism: Madathamugadia hiepei (assembly GCA_013365335.1). NCBI lineage: Eukaryota > Metazoa > Nematoda > Chromadorea > Rhabditida > Onchocercidae > Madathamugadia > Madathamugadia hiepei. The sequence goes on from JABVXS010000296.1 coordinate 24,485, forward strand.
TGTGCTATTATTTGACATTACATAGTATTATTTGAACGACATGCAGCAAAATTTGTTTTTAAAATACAGAACTGTTTTTGTGAGTACATTTGAGTTTTCATTACAGATCAGGCATATGATGTTGCTATTGAACTTTATACAAAAGCAATCGAATTGGATGATGAACAACCGATGTTTTATGGTAATCGAAGTATGGCTTATTTGAAAAAAGAATTATATGGTAGTGCACTACAGGATGCAAATGTGGCAGTGAGGCTTGATCGTAATTATTCGAAGGGTTATTATAGGCGTGCGACTGCCTATATGGCATTAGGAAGATTGAACCTTGCTCTGAAGGACTATGATACGGTAAATTTTTATTGTTAAAAACATGGTTTTATTTCTTCGTAATAGTGTGTGACTATAAAGTATCACTTTATTGTTCAGCATGGTGTTTAACATATTTGATTACAAAAGATGATTAGTTCAACTAGATCATTTGCACGATGGTCCCACCTCAATTCACAATATGCATAAAAACAGATCTGTTCATTACAATCGATCATTTCAGGTTCGTAAGGCAGTGCCAAATAATGCTGATGCCAAACAAAAATATGATGAATGTCAAAAACTGATGCGAAAGATAGCATTTGAAAAGGCTATATCAGTAGATGACACACGCAGCATCGCCGATTCTATAAATGTTGATGCAATTGGTTATTGTTTTTTTTTTCACTTTTCTTTCACTTTTGACAAGTTTTAAACTCAAAGAAATTAAAATAATTGCAGAATGCGAAGATTCTTGTAAAATAATTACGTTGAATAAATTAAAACTGGAAAGAGCGAAAAAGAGATTTTCTTTATTTCCGTTTCAGCAGTGGAAGAGACATATGACGGGCCTGCATTTGAGAATGAAATCACGTTAGAATTTATGAAACAACTAATTGAAACCTTCAAAGTGGAAAAGAAACTGCACAGAAAATACGCGTACAAGGTTTTGTTTTGTGAACATATGTTTCAATGTATGAATTTTGAATTTGTCACTTTTCATTTTTCGGATGATTTTAAAAAAATGTGAAATTTCATTGTGCATATTTTAATTGGTTTGTTCTTGATTTGCTCAGAATTTGTAAACATCTGAGAATTTACCTAGTGCTATCGCATTATATTTTACATGGAATTTCGAGATTTTTTCTGGAAATTCCATGGAAGGTATTTAAGCTTGCTTCATTCATTCTCATAATATGGATCGTTTTTCTTTATTCATGATTTCTGTTTTTTCAATTCAGTTTATTTATCTTTTTAGAGGAAACATAACTTAATTCATATTTTTCAGATACTTTTGGGGATTAGACGATCATTTGGTGAATTACCGACACTAGTAGAAATCACAGTACCTCCGGGGAAGAAGTTTACAATATGTGGTGATGTTCATGGACAGTTCTATGATCTGTGCAATGTGTTTGATCTAAACGGACTGCCTTCAGAATCCAATCCATATGTAGGTTTTAATTTTGGACTAAATTAAAAAAATGAATACATTTTTTCATACTGACCGAGCCGAATTTCAGTGCATTATTTTTTCAGCTTTTCAATGGTGATTTTGTTGACCGCGGCTCTTTCTCAGTTGAAACAATATTAACTTTATTTGGATTTAAGCTTCTATATCCAAAACATTTTTTCATGTCACGAGGTTTGGTGTATTTTATTGAAATTTTTTTTCATTATCAAGAAACTATCTCTATTTCAAAGTAACTGAAGGTCACTTAAATTAAAATTAATAGTTTCCACTGAACTAAAAAACTGAGGCTTTTTTTAAAACGGTTTTTATCACAAAAATTGCTGTTTCAGGTAATCACGAAAGTGATGTAATGAACAAAATGTATGGTTTTGAGGGAGAAGTTAAGAGCAAATATACAGCTCAAATGGCAGATTTCTTCACGGAGATTTTCAATTACTTACCTCTTTGTCATTTAATCAATAATAAAATATTTGTAAGTGGCTTCCAATCAAACTTATTCAGGAATTCTTATTTTTCAAGAATTTTTAATCATTTCAACTTAATTCTGCAGCTTGCTAGTTTTTGCCATCAATTAAAAATATTGAACCATTTCTTTGATCTAACAATGTTTTTTGCAAGTAATACTGTTAGTTTCGTGTTGGCAAGCTTGAAAACTTTCTTTTCTTTCCGCCTTTAGTACCAAAATTGATTAATTGTTGGGGTGCTTGTATATGTTTGCAATAGAAGGTTTTCGGCTGCTCTGTTCAATCATAAGAAGCTATTATTCACTTATGAAAGATAAAGATACTGAAGTTGCTATAAATTGTTTTTAAACTAATTTTGACATATTTTTATCCTTCATTCTTATTGTTTCTAAATCGAGTTCAGGTTTGCCATGGAGGTTTATTCAACGATGACGACGTTACTATGAATGATATTAAAAAAATAAATCGGGTTCGTCAGCCACCGGATGAAGGTTTGTTCTCAATCAGTTTTTGAAACAGTAAATTTGTTTGATTTTGCTTGATAAATATGAGGAATGATGTTTGCATCTGAATTTAATTGTTATAAGTTATAATGTTTCGCATTTCGTTATAATGTTGCGAGAATTTTGAGCTGGTTACAAGTATCAGTAGTAGCACTACAGAAAATAATTTCAAAGTTGATTGTTGGTTGAATGAACGATTATTTTAGGTATAATGTGTGATTTGCTTTGGTCTGACCCCCAAGATATGGATGGGAGGTCAGCGTCGAAGCGTGGAGTTGGTTGCCAGTTTGGTCCTGATGTGACACGAAAGTTTTGTGAGGCAAATAGTATTGACTACGTTGTAAGGTACTATTTTTCATAATTCTGGTTTGGTTTGGTAGACATACATGATAAACTACGAAAACTAAACTAATGTGAAAACATGATAAACTACGGTCGAAGTTCTGCGACATTTCATTTATATCTTTGTTGTTGGATTCTTCACTTGAATGTAAGATGTGTTGCATTTTTCAAAATTTTGATTTTTTTTTTTGTAGAAGCCATGAGGTAAAACCGGAAGGATATGAAGTGCATCACGATGGTAAATGTATTACTGTGTTCAGTGCACCAAATTATTGGTACTTTTTTCGTTTTAAATTACAAATTAAAAAAAAGCTCAGATTTTGAAAATTTTGAGATTTTTTTCTGTTCAAATTGATTATAATCATCTGTCGAATTTTAGAGTGAAATATTCCTGTTTAATGACTTTTGTAGTTTTTGCAGCGACACAATGGGCAATAAAGGAGCATTCATAACAATTAGAGGCGATAACCTAACACCGCGTTTTACTTCATTCACCGCTGTGGATCACCCTTCAGTAAGTAATTTTAAATTTATTTTCAGTTGTTTCAGATTGTTTGTTCGAACTGCCAAATAAATATATATCACCATACTTTTTGCTTCATATGAAGCAATAACTCATATTTGTCGCGAATCTAAATCATTTTTGGTACATATTTACCTACCACAAGTAAACTTTTTTAAAAAAAATTTTAATCTTCGAATAGATTTATCAAGACGCAAACTATGTGAATAATTTAAGCTGCAAATCTCTATTTCGGTTTTCCACACAATTTTAACTTTTTAGACATTATTGTTTTACGGTCATTTCAAAGCATTTATTGATCAGCTGCTTTTTCTAGCAATATGTCTGCTTTAAATATTTAGGCATCATTGAATAAATTTAGATGCTTGTTGTTATCTCCCTTCGGACTGCATTACGATGTTTTAGTTAAATTCTATTTGAAAGTGATTATGGTTTAAGCGAAACGTTTTGCACTCTGAAAATTCACGGGATAAGTTAACTGTAAATAACTTTTTCAGGTAAGGCCGATGGCATATGCGAGCAGATTATTTGGTTTTTCATAACTGAGTTAATAATTTGTTGTTTGTTTATGTGTATGCATTGATGTCATACATAAAAATGCTGAAATATTCAGGGGTTGAAAATGCAAGAAATAAATGTTTCCAGTCATCTTGGTTTCATCACAAATTCAAAATGTTCGCATAACTTATTCGTATTATCTGCCGTATTGTTTTACTCTATTAGTTAATTTTACTATTAGTTAATACCTCATCAATAATTGCAATACTTGAAAATGCTTTTACTGCTGATATTTCTGCAGGTTTAGCCAGCTAATACTATCTTTACTTCCTATCATAATTTACAATAAGTTATTTAATTTGATGATTTAAGATTGTGTGTGTAATTTTTTTTTTTTTGTTCCACGCAATGTGATACTATGTGAACCTTAGAGATTAATGAAACCGAAATATGCGAGTCTCACTCAGTTCCAATTTGTTAAAACATGTGGTTATTACATCGGAAGCGTGGTTGACTTCATCGCTTCATATTTATTTAGAGATAGGGCGGAGGGTGGAAATCTTTGTACTCAAAAATGCATTTTTGGGAATTTAGTGATTGAAACATGATTGATTAAGGTTAAATATTAGTGACTTATCAAGTTTTTTTTTCTCGTCATCCTCTTAAAAAGAATAATTTGTTAAGTTTATTGGAGTGCCATGTAAAATTCACTGCTGAATCAGTGAGGATTCAATTTTACAATGATCGAAGTGATGATAATATGTGCAACATTGCGGGAACGTTGACGTGTTACTGTTGAATTCATTATTCAAAGTTTTACGGTCTAGTACAGTAACCGAAAAAATTATCTTTTGGGATGATAAGTTATGATAAAGTTATTGGTTAACTTGTTATGACGAATGATTTTATAATTAGAACAATCATGGCGGATAGCATCAGATGTACGTCATATACTAGCCTGTAAAAGTATTCAATGATATAAATCATCGAAATACTGTATCATCCAAAATGGTGAAAGCGTCATTTAAGAAACTGTTAAGCATTGTGATGCTTGTTAAACTGTATTTTATAATTAAGTTCAAATTTAGAAAAGGAATTCAAATGTTATTGAGAGATTGGTAAACTATGAAAATTATCGTAGAAGTATTCAAATATTGTCATTTTATTTTGAACATGTTTGAGGATGGCTTTACAACCAACTTTATCACCGTTGGCACAACGTCGGATTCTCTCCGTACTGAATGACTACTCTGAAAATAATGAAAGTCGGGGAGCTGTCGCATTTGTTCGAAATGTGGAACCAATACTGCAGAATGGACCACAGTAAGCTTTATTCAGTTCTTTCCAATTTATTCTCAAATTAAACGAACCATTGAGTGTATAGATTGTGCATATCAAATCTGTAAATTCTGGCGAAAAGGAAACTTGTTGAGGATTCTTCAGATTTTGGAAAATCAGAGTAAACCGTCGTGGGTTGCTTTCATTAGCTTATCATTGATTTGTGCTAACCTGTTATTTCAGCTCCAAGTGTTTCATTGTACAAGAGAACTTTAATCCATTCACCGACGTAAATAGTTACATTTGAACAGTTGAAAACAGTACTGGAAATATAGCGGAATTGAAACGACATAAATTATAGTTTAGATGTGGTCTTGTTGCTGTGCAAATGGTCGCCCAAGCATACGGTCTTCCGATCCGAAGTGTAAGTGAAATTTACCAATATGCAAAGCTGAAAGCATACACAAATCACGGTGAAATATTTTCCGGTATGCTTAGTATCTTTTTTTTCTTTTGCATATATGTGTTGTTTAATATGAACCTTCTTATCGATAAAATTTTAAACTGCAAAAACTAGCCCAGTATTTCTGTTAGTTGCAAATAACTCTTTTAAATATTAAAAAAAACAAAAACACACACACACACACGCAACTGAGCATTTCTCGGTTAAAATTACAAACAACCCTCTCCAATATTCGAAAATCATACCACTGAGCGGTCAAAGATCATTGTTGAGATCATTGTTACTCCACCAGTTTAGAAAGTAACATTAATTCTTTATAAAATAAAAGGGAAAAATTCTCAGTGAGCAATTATCTCAGATAAAATTTTACAATTAGCAAATTTCACTTTGCATTTATTCCAGCTGATTGGCTAGCTGATATTATGGTTTCTTTGTGGCCAATGTTGGATGTGGCAGTCGAGAAACTTCCATCTACAGCTGATATGGAGCAGCTGGTTCAGAAAAATGCATTATTGTTGATACCATATGACTGTGACAAGAATCATGAGCCAAGTAATCAGGGAGGGCATAGTGCTCATTGGTGTCTTGTTGTGAGTTTCTTTTTTAAATTGAAAAAAAAAATTGTGGGAAAATGATGTACATCAGGAAGGAATAAAATATCAATGTGTGGGAAAGTGTAAAAAAACGTAGCGAATACGAAGAACAGAAGTATATAAAACAAGTGAAAATATCCAAAATGTTGTCAAAAAATCAGGGGGGACATTGTGCTCACTGGTGTCTTTTTTGAGGAGAATGGTAATGAAATTTTCGCATTGCTCAATGCGAACGATTTTTAATCAAGGTTTTATTGATGACGATAATTATTTCATAAAAAATACAGTAATTAAGTTGATGAAATGAGTATACAATAGCAAATACCATTACATACTGGCACGATTACTACACGCAAAGGAAATTAAGATTGGTTGCTCGGTCATAAAATTAAGAAATGGATGAATTCTTTGGTGAAGCCTTTATCTAAGAATAGTCTTAACAGTGTTTATGCTATAAATAGTTAATAAAATTAATTTGATTGCTTGCGAAATATAAAATTTCGGTCCTTCCGTTGAATACTGTTACCTTCGCGCATTTATTGTTCCTCAGAGCTGTCGATTTTTTTGCTTTTTTTGACTGAATTTTCCAGTCTTTTAAGGATGAGCGTAGAAATAGGTTTTCTGATAGCTCCAAATGCATCTATCGTTGGAGTGGTGAAACATTGAATGAGATTTTTCGTTAGTCCTTCCTCACCTTTGATTAATTGAGGACTGAGATGGTTCAAAATAACTTGCGAAAAGGGTCTAGATACAAGCTTGATTCGAGTTTCTAGAATACATAAGGGTAAGCGGTAATCTAAATGACATTTCATCATTTACAGATTATAACATGTTTCACTGTGATCCAGAAAAGGCCTTCCTACGCGGTATAAATTATGATTTTGAATATGAAAAACTCTTTTCCTGGTCTATATTGTGGAAGAGAGGGTGAAAGATTTATTGCTTACGTTCAGTTTTGAAATTCCCCATTTGTTTTACCAGTCACCACTGTTTTCCTTTTTAATTATAATAAAAACTCCATTTATTTATTTTTTCTGCAGTTTTTCTGTCTGATTGAACTTGCCTGATGAATAATCATTTGGCCAGCTTGTTATTCTATGGCTGGGCGTTTAATCGTCTCTGTTAAAAATTACTGCAACCTGGACAATCTGAAGTTGGACATTAAACCTGTTAATTTGGGAATCCAAGGTGACAGCTCTTCATTAATTTTGACCAATTTGTTGAAAGGATTAGTATTCATGAAATGAAGCCTATTGCCACGTTTAAAACCTTGCGACGGTGATTTCTTCCGGTTCGTCGTTGTTGCCATTGTGGTCATCATGGATTAAATTGTTTCGGTTTTCTGGTAGCAAATCATCTGTTTATCACATCTACCGTGTTATATTCCAGTGGGATGTATCGAAACGTCACTTTCCCTTACTTATTTTCTCGACTCGGTTTTGAAAGGCATCTCCGACATAGCGATTTTTGCATTCTTATTTTTTCTATTTTCTCTTGTTTTGAGCTTTGATTTATTGCATATTCTCGTCTCCGGTAATTTTTAACACTTAATTAATTATGTAATTTTTTAATTATAGGTCGTTGTATGAGCACAATCGAACCTACGATTCGATAAGCATTTTTTGTTAATTCAATAATGCCACCTTATGAACAGTTTTAGCACTTTGAGTAAAAAAATTGTCGAAAGGGAAAGCCCTCAAATCTCCAAGGGGAAGCAACCAAAGATCAAATGAGAGGGAGCAAAAACCCCATGGAGAGTGGTCGAAGATCGCTAAGGACCAGCCGTATAAGATTTCCATGGTGGAGCAACCAAAGATTACACACTAGAAGCCACTCCGGATCTCCATGGAGCAGAAACCAAAGATCAAAAAGGAGAGCTGTCTCAAGTCGTCGACTTGTCTAATCTCTGTAATACTACTCTGTATTCTCTGACCCACTGCGCGATGTTGCTTGCGACAATCCCTTGATCTTGTAAGACCACAGAAACGTGATTTAAATTTCTAGTTGCAAAGTGACAATGACCAATTCGTGTAGTGGGCAAAATTTGCGAATCGTTTCGCATACGGCAAGTGTTTAATCGGAATTGATGGTAATCGTTTGATGGATTATAAAGAGAATGCAAAAATAGCCTGAGTTAGTAGCCAATGGGTAAAGTTGGTGATTGGACAGGAAGTTGAAAGGAAAAGGAAATTGAAAGGATGAAAAGGAATGGAAAGCTTTTAACAGGGAAAGGCATGATGTACGAAACTATCACATACATACCTGTTGTCGTCGAAGTGGTCCTTTGTTGATTGGATGAAATACAGATTTAATGACAATAAAATAGTCGCTCACCTGGAATTTATGATATCCTTTTCTTTTTCCTGGAAAATTTAGAGAGTAAAGCAGTTGGGAAAGGTGAAGACGATATTGGTTAGGGAGTGCTAGAAAGTTTTGTGGAAATCACTCGATTTAGCTGATGATATTTAAAAAGTATTTATGCATTGGGAGATGATAAAGCATTACGCATTTGTGGTACCTAGTCATAAACTATGATGACAGTGACCATCATCATGACTGACCTATGATGACTATGACCGGATTACACATCTTGTATCTAATATATGATTCTAATGGAAGCTTTTCTGTGTAACATTGTGTAGTGTATAAATATTACTTTGAACAGAGATCAGTACTCATCACAATTTAGATGCATGAATACAGTTCCAAAATGACTTTTGATTATTATTATTTTTTGTGAATGGGTGCTTTCTTTTTGTTTTTGTTAAATTTATTATTTGGTAGAAAGTTTTTATGCAATTAAAGAATGAAAGAATTACTGAAATTGATCATCGATCACTTTAACAAATAATGACAAAATAATTGGATAATATAATTAATTAATTTTAAATTAATCCTTGGATTCTCCATCTTTTCTCCAAAGTTGATAAATATAAACTTTTTTAAAAGGATAAAAACATTAGCAATTTCTTCCATTGTTTTTTAAGTTTTTTTTTTCAGATAGGATTCATTTGTTTTGTGAAAGAATTGGAAACGATAATATGGAATACGGTAATTGCTCATCAGTGCTCCAATGCTACACATGTATTTTGTTTACATGGAAAAAGTCGTCATTTAGGTGTATGGAATTATTTAAAACTTATTGCTAGCAATTTTAATTTAAATGAAGCATCGAGAAAAATGATCGATTATGTTGTACCAGTGAGTGATCTGTCAACACTTCGTAATCGTTGTCTCATTGTTCGCTGTCACCATAATTATCAGTAATACTTTTAGTGGCATTTTATAGCTTCTTTTTTCGATATAATAATTTCAGTGCATTAAATATTTCAAATTCGTTGTCTTTTTTTTTGATTTTTACTTTACCGAGAAGATATTGTCAAATGAGTAGCCTTCTTCTTCTTAGCGTTTGTCCCACATGGTTGTAGGGTCCGTTACTAGGGAGTGTCGTCTTCACGTCACGGTTCTGTGCGTCGTCCATAAGTGAGAAACCTTTGTTAATGATACGCATATACCAGGTATTGTTCATGCGCGTCATCCATGGAGAACGCGTTAGCATTCATGCGACTACTAGATTTACCCGACCGACCCGTCGCTAGGGTTTGTCGTCGGGGAACCGACCGCTCACGATCGAGACAAATTAGTAGTAAAATAAAAATTTGATTTTATATATTTTTCATCCTATAAGCTGGAGGGAATGAATGAATTAATGCTAGTTGAGTGAAATAAATTAAACATATTTGGTAAAAAAGGAAAACTATGGAACATTTAGCAAATGACTGAAAAATCCATACACATCAGAAGATTGTATAAATTGATGGGATCCTGCTTCGTCTTCTAGGATCCTATCATTGACTTCAGAGTTTTGATTTTTTTTTTCTTAGAAAGGAAGATTTCGTGAAGGTGTTTTAAAATGTAATTTTGTGATTTGAAATTGTTAATTGTTTGATACAAAAATAATGAGATGTAAGTAAAGGTGAAAAAAACTTGGTAAATCCTTTTGGGATAGGCTTCTTTAAACATTAAAAAAAAAAACTGAAATGATTGCCGAAATTGCTGAGAACTTCGAAAACAAGCAAAATATTAGAATTGCATGAGGAGATGAAGGAATCACAGTGATAGTTAAGAAACGGAATCAGAAGATTCTGAGTAACATTATTACTATCATTGTTGTTGAATTTTCAAATTAATAAAATTGAAATTCCCAGTAAGCTTACTTATTTATTATTGTTTTCCCTAATGGCACTTCAGTGTAATGTATGATTGTAATGCGTTAGCAACAATTTTTCATGCCAATTTTTTATACAATTTTTCAATAAATGAATTAATTAATTGATCAGTTCAGTTTTCCTTCAAGTGTACGATTCAGCTGGATTTGTAAGATTTTCATTGATCACATGAATAATCTGCAAAGAAAGATTAGAAGAAGATTTGATGATGACAATTGTCACTTATCATTGCTCGAGGTCAGTTGCTAACAACAATTCATACTTACTACTCGAAGATTAGAACAGTTGAAACACTTTTTTTCTTAAATATTTTCAAATTTTGAAACATTTTTTTTCATTTGATCAGTTTCACCAGGAAATCAAATTTTTTGTTTTTGTTTTGCAATAAAAATTTGTTTAAAAATTCATTATTTTTAATGAATTAATTACAATGGATTGTTTAATTGATCGTTTATTTAATTTAAAAAAAATTTGTTCAGTGCGAATGAGTAATTCTGCAAAATGAATGCTTTCATCGTAAGGTAGGGAAAAAATAAATAAATAAATAGATGATTGAGAGGTTAAAGGTCGACAAATAGATTAGATATGTATGAATAATGATGACTTACAGTTTCGCCAGTAATTGTTGAACTTGATGATTCATTTGAAAGTGTCTTCCGTTGTTTTTCAACAACAGGTGCTGGATTATCGAGATATTGTTGCTGTTGCTGATTTCTGCAACTATGCTTCACCATTTTCCTGCATTCTTTTGCAATTTTATTTTACATCTTTTTAATTTGAAATTTACAAAAAAAAAAAAGTTCATTGAATCGTTTGACTGAAATTCTAAAGTTCAACGGAACCTTTCGTTATTTTGAGGAAATTGTGTATGGTTGTTTCCTTCGACACGAAGCCCGTTTCTGACATCTTCGATCCATGAAAAGCCAATATTTTCAATCATTGAGGCCTAAATAATTACGATTATAATGTTGCTGATTAGCGGAAACCGAAATATATCCGTTTTCATATGGCCTTAATTTTTTAATAAATATTAAATTTAGGTAATTTTGAAAATTTGAAAATAACTCTCTTTCTGAAAGCTTGTTTTAACGCTTACTTTTTATTACGTCGTAAGATTAATTCAAAATACATTGGAATTGATTTGTTTTAGAATGTGATTTCATCATGGTATCAAATATGATAAAATCATGGTAATGAGATAATGATAAAATCATGATAATGAGATAATGATAAAATCATGATAATGAGATAATAATAAAATCATGGTATTAATTTTCAATATCATATCATTACCATTGAGTGATTATCATCGACTGAACTATCTAACCTCACTATCATGATTCTGCTTCATGAATTTATCATATTCTCGACCGTCACTGCTTTGCTTCTTCACTGGTACACCAATCTGATTGCCATCATCGTCATCATCAGCATCATCAATAATTCTACCAAATTGTTGTAGTGATTCTGATGTCACCATTGTTGAAGATTTCAACGGATTAAATGGTTCACCTGCTGAATAATTGAAAAACAAGAAACAAAATTTGTTTAAATGAATTAAACAAGAATTCCTCAGTGTTACATTTAAAAAAGGAAAAAAATTAGGATGGAATGAATGAAATGTATTTGGAATTTAGCTGATAATTTGTAATTTTACATTTCAATTAAATTCAATTCAATTTGTTTTGTTTATTGTTGGGAATGAATTTATTTCTAAAAAATGGTCTTCTTAAGTGAGGAAAAATAAAAGTTTCCATGCCAAATTTTCACAAATAAATTCAAAATTTTCAATGGAATTATTTTGAAAAAAAAAATTTGTGACTTGTAAATTTGGGTAAATTAATTTTTTTTCTACGAATAAATTATTAGTATTTTTCGTTGTAAATGAATGAAAGCACAAAGATAATTAAAAAAAGTTTGCTATCATTGTCCATTCGGACAAAAATATTTAATGTCACCTGAGAAGTCGAGCAGCTTAAGTGAAAAATGTTCTAAAAAATCAAAGCAGAAGCTTAATATCTAATTAGTCCCTCAAAAACATTTAAAGAATTAAGTGGTAAACTGATAACGATTTCATAGTAATGATTGCAATGATTATGATTTCATAGTGATCATTACATGGGTTCGATCAAATCCTAAGGGTTCGGTGAGGCAATCTCACGGGTTCGGCAGAGCCTTCCCGAGAAGGTCCAGCCAGAGCAGAGAGCACTTTTGGCGCGCTCTCTGCTCTTCCCACTCCCTCTTGAGATTTTAAAAATGTACTCTGGTGCCTTCATATTGTCCAACTCTGTTTTTAAAAAATATGCTGTTTTGGTGCTTCATACAGAATCCTTGGCTAGAGGGAACACTGCAGACACATCCGAATTATCGTGACTTTTAAAAAAGAAATCATATTTTATTTTTCACTAAAGAGGGGTTCGGTGAATGCGCGTATGGAACTGGTGGAGTTCGGCACCTCCAACAAGCTTGGGAACCACTGATCTAGGCAAAACTCTTGGAAAAATTGAAGTCAAAAACATCACAAACATATCGGCCAGTTGCAGAAGGCAGTACGATACACGTATAAAGTGTTAACTATTCTACACGCAGAATTCGCCGATATGTTACGTAATTCTAAACGCTTGGATTGGGAAGTATTCGACTAGTGATATGTGGATACGAAATCCAGCATTATGGCTACCTTACTGAGTCCGATACATCACGTAGTCTTAAACGCTTGGCAAGTGCTCGACTAATGATCTGTGATACCAGCCTTGTAATATCAGTCGCCATGAATAAAATTAAAAAAAAATAATTTCAGCACAGTAATATGAGCTGTCATTAATATTGTTATTGTTACCATTTTAATTGCTCGGATAATTATGATAATTAGCAATAGTGTTAATGACAGTGATGATAATGATTTCGTGGTAATGTCAAGTTAATTACTTTGAAATGATTGCTTGAGGTTTGCCGATTCCTCCGAGAAACTTTTACATGTGGAAGCAGCACCATCACTTTTCTCAGTTTCTTTGCCAAACATATCTGCTGCAGAGGTAATAGCATTACTGTACTGCCAAACTTGATTATCCTAAATGGGAAAAAAAATAAAAATAAAATTATTTGAAAAGAGAAAAAAAAAGATTTGACGAATTTGTCAAGCAAAATTTGAATTGTTACTTTCGATTTCAGAGCACGTGTGGATGTTGCTGGTGAATCCGAATGATTTTCCTCGATCCACCGTTTTGTACGATTCTGTGGTGAAATCACTGGGATAAGATCGATAATTTCTTCATTCTTCCTGTAAAATTTAGTTCATTCAAACAAGCAAAGTATCCATTAAGCAACGTTTCTACAAATGCCAAATTGCTACAACGATGTGGATTCTGAAGGCATTCTCGTTCAGAATCATACAATCCTGATTACAATGATAGGACTATTGAAATAAACTTCTCTCATCAAAATTTAATTTTTTTTAAAATTAAATGTTAAATTTATTGCCATTAGAGGTGCGTTTTTGGCAATGCTGAAATTACGTATATATGTGGTATTTTCAAATGTATCGACTTATCCAACCCTAACATTGATTTGTTGCGCTTTTTAATAAGGAATTTTTTAATTAATTTATGTTTTTTGTTTAATTAAATTTAACAAGAACAAACCGATGACTGTAAAGTTTCACATTGGAATTCTGTTCTTCGGTATCATTTTGCTTCATTTTACCACATTTTTGGTTTGATTTGACACATGTACGAAATGTTTTAAATATTTTACGTTCAATGATTAATGGAGGAACCTAAAGAAAAAGGGGAAAAAGAGAAAAGAGAAAAAGAGAAAAGAGGAAAAGAGGAAAAGTTTTGGATCAAATTTTCCATTTATATTCCACGTGATAATTGTAACCCAAGTGATGAACAGTTAGTGCAGTCCGGATGGTTGATTCATTTGATAGGATATGATGATTAAGGGAATTAATTAATTACTTTGATTTTGAAGAAGCTAATTGAGGGAATTAATTAATTTCATTTTGAAGTTAGCTATTATTAATTGATGCATTCGATAAATTGCTCCAATTTCTTTCCAGCCAACCATTATTGATTATACTTTACTTTTTGAGTTTTTTCTTTTTAGTTTCCGACAATATTTTACAATTGTTCATATCGTTGTCGTTTGTCACATTTTTACTGGGAAAAACAATTAACTAACTTCGATGATGGAAGCTATGAGAAAAGCAGCAATGAATGATAACAATGATATTTCCGCTGCAAAACTGATAAAATAATATAGGGAGAATGGCATGATAGCTGAACGTCGGGTCCAAATGAAATATAACAGAATTGGTTCATGCGACAGGTAAAATCCGTAAGATAACCTAAGCAGAATTGGTTCATGCGACAGGTAAAATCCGTAAGATAACCTAAGCAGAATTGGTTCATGCGACAGGTAAAATCCGTA